>JAGDQP010029349.1:0-23437 GCA_022664845.1 Lepisma saccharinum | reverse complement strand
CAGGTCATGCAATTGCATGACCTGCCTATATGACGTGGGCGCCTCTGAACAGTGTCATGGTGGAAGATATTCCCAATGAACAAACACTCCACAGTTCAATCCAGAAATACGTAAACACTACTACCGTGTCTTGAGCACGTACGCACCTCACAGACTTTGTTGAAACTGGCCACCATTGACGTCCATACAGAACTGACATCGGCGAAGTAAGAAGTTTCTGGTACGAGCAAACACATCTTTCGAGTCCCTGATTGCCCCTGCAGCTGCAATGACACGAGCAAGGAGATCCTCCTTAGTTGACCCCGGGGTCCCATACATCAATCGTTTCATTTCTCCCCATAGAAAGAAATCCAACGGTGTCAGGTCGGGGGATCGAGGTGGCCACGGTACAGGTCCACCTCTGCCAATACAACGATCGCCAAACACATCGGCAAGAACGGCCCTAGTTCCGTGATCAAAATGTGCGGGGGCGCCGTCATGTTGAAACCACGTGTTACGTCGAGGTTCCAGTAGTACGTTCTCTGAGTTCCGGCAGCACATCACGTAGAAACACACGATATATCGGACCACACAAACGATGGACAACATGTAAGGTCCTATCAGATGGTCACCTACTATGCCGCACCACACGTTCACGGCGAACCGATGTTGATGCTGTTGAACAATGATGGCGTGCGGATTACAAATCTCAAACTCTTAGAGATCTCAAACTTTTAGAGAAGCAAGTTCATAACCATTTGAAGAGTTCTATCTCTACTAATCTTTCATTTTCATTTGTGATTATTGTTGAAATTGCTTAATTCAACAAAACACGAAAAAGAAAAGAAAACAGGGCACGGATAGGATTCCTCAAATGATTATCAACTTTCTTTTCTTAATGTGTTTTACTCTCTAGGCATGAATTTGTGGGAGCAGAACTGAAATTTCCAACCACGAAAAAAATACATTAGACATATACGCCGGCAGCGCTGCCATCTATCTTTAGATATCGTAGCTTTACACTAATCTTAAAGTATAAAGTTAGGGCGAAGTTGATCCCAATGTAATAAGGTGCATATTGTAAAGAAAAGCCATAAAGAAAGGTTGTGACAATTTGATACATTGATCTTGTGTACCGAAAGTGTAGGTGAGGAAAATATAATAAACAATTCGACTAGAATCTATCCAGTTTTGTATAAGTGCATATAGTATAAAATATATCGTACAGAAAGGTTGTTGTATCACTTGGTTAAAAAAAACGACTGTGTAAATAGGGTTCACAAAATCCAAATCTGAGTCCAGGTTTTCTCCCGTTTAGGTGTTAGTATGTTGTACAGATCGAGTACGTATTCTATATCATAGCAGATTGGAAAATATTCGGATAAATCAAGGATCGTTGAACTGAATCAGATTCTCCCCTTCATATTGTGGTTCTGGCTCTGCGTTGATTAATTGACGGGCGGATGGACAAATTGAAATTAACAAAGGAGGACCGAAAATAATTTTAACTGGGTTCGCTGATATAAAATTAAGGCCGTTAGTGGTCTCGTAGCTGCTCCAACTTAATAAAAGTTATGAATTCTTACATATCTTGAACATCTGAATAAAGTAATATTTTTCACTTGTTAGTGCATTCAAAGGCAATTTAAGATTTTTTTCAAAAGGCTTTATGTATTTTTCTGAATCCGTTAACACTACTAACAAAATAACTATTCCATAAAATTATCCTACAAGGTGGGCAGCGGTCATTATTATATATTTTGGAGTTGCCTATATCTCAGGGCATTTAATAATCAAGTTATACGTAACAAATGGTCTTTTATCGTTTTTGCCTACTTTTCCAGTCAGTAGCTCAACAATACTTCAAGGGTACCACTTCGGTAGTGTGCTCTACAAAGCGCAGTTTCCTCAGTATTGATGTTCCAGTTTAATACCCTTAAAAAAACACACTATAAAATACATGCCGCGCTTAGACCAAGGGAGTAAGAGGATAGTGTATCAAACAGATATGTTTATGAAGAGCGTCAAATGACATATGGATCCTGAGCGCAATGGCTCAATGGTATAGCGCTTACCTCTGGTGAGGGGTCGTCGGTTCGATTCCTTCTCGTGTCATGTGGGCTTTGTGGTGGACAAACACCGTGCGCGTGGGTTTTCTCGGGACTCTTCCGTTTTCCCCACTTTCTTCATTCCGCCAATTCATCCCATCATCATCCATCCGGGCTGAACCAAATTTGCCTAAAGGCCTTACAAAGTAAATTCAAATTCAGACATACTGATCGAATTCATAGCGTTAAGAGAATTATAAAGAGTGTTACTGTCTACTGTCTTCGTTCTCCGTGAGCAATAGTAAACACACAAACAGGCTGAAGCCTAAGGTGTTGCATAGCCAAACAGTGTAAAAATTCAGTAATGTTTCTAGCAATACCCCATGAAGAAAATTGGGACCCCTAACTTTGTTTGTTTCTTTTTCTTTCTCCGTCTATGTGTAATACCTGCTAGGGCCTCAATGAAAGTCAGAGAGAAACTGACTTCAGATTTGAAATCACTGGTCCCGATTTATCTGACAATTTTTACTCTGATTAACCTTCTTTTACGATATTGTTCTACTATAAACACTTCTGTGAAATTTGATATACCGGTATAACACGCACATTTTTACACTTTCACTTCCAAAAACCTTTCACTATACCAACCTGCGACTTTCAACTACAACCTTGCTACGAGCACTTCAGTACTTAGTGTATTAGTTACTGAAAGGTTTCAAACTTTGAGCGGAGGGACTCAATAAAGAACTATGCTGGAAGCCCAATAATGTTGACTGCACTGACATCTATTAACTATTGTGTTAATTACGTGACCGAAGAATAAAAACGCTTTCCAAAGCGTTGGTTTGCAGCTTGCAGCCTAGTCTAATCGGTAGAGTATCGAATCGCTGGCTGAGATGCTGAGGATCGGTCCCCCACCCCCACCCAGAGACGTTTCTTTTCACTTTTGTTTCCTTTTGCATTTCCAACATCTTACACAATTCACGGAAATAGGTTAGATTAGAAAGTCCATTAAGGCTTTTCTTTATCTACAAGATTTTACGCAATTCGGAGAATTGAATGTTATATTTCTTTTCATTATACACAAACCAAAAACTAAACAACGGGGAAAAAGTACTTTACACGTTTCGCTCATTCCCTTCGCTGATGTTAGTTCCTGAATATTTCTGTACCGAGTCGCTCGTAATGTTGCAACGAGACGAGAAGAGACGAGACAGAGAAAGGGCTATAGAAAACGAGACGAGACAGGGCACTCGTAATGTAAAATATACATATTTTCGAGATGAGACACTCTCTGGACAAGACATTTTCGGGACGAGACAGCCTAAATCTTGTCTCGTAGGCAACACTACCCGCTCATGGTTTTAGCGCTTTTACTCGTTGCTATTAGAAACACGATTGTTTGTTTTTAAACTCTGGTGAGACAGAAAGAGTGCCTCGGTAAAATTAAAGGAATGTGAAAAAATGTTAGTGACCACCCTAAATCAACAGTATAAACTTATTTACATTTGCTTAAATAATGTTTCCTGAATTCTGAGTCAATTGATCTTGTATTCTTTATTAGGGGCTTTTCAAAAAAAAAAAAAAAAAAAAAGGATAGGAGACCCACACTGAGAAGAACAGCAGATTCCTTACAAAACATAATATTCAACAACACAGGGATGACATCGTACTGTCATTTTAAAAGGTATTCTGGAACATTTTGATTACATGTTATCTCGTGCGAATATTACGTTATGTCATTTGTATAGCAATTCATGATGTTGTCTTCATTATTTTGGCTCTGTTGCCCTTGTGCATCAAACTGTGAGACAGGAGATTGATTACAGTGCAATAATGACATTGTAATATATATAATTAAGATGGAGGGAAGAGATATTTATAAACGGGAACTGGGAACCGTTCTCACTTGGTGATAGAGAACGCGGTATCACCTGAATTATTAAGAATAGAAAAACGTATATGTACAGAACCCTCTCTTAGTTTCTTGCACGGTAAAATAAGAGTGTATTTCTCGTGTCTCTGGCACAAGTTAAATAACTTAATTTGTTTATCTCTGCTGTGAACTTTAAATGTGCAAAACTGTGAACAAACCTGTTTTTAGAAGTTAGAGTGGATTAATGAGCGGTTTTTTCTTAGACTAGAAATAATGTAACCAATGGAAGGAGCGGCAGTAGAACCCGAGTCGTTTCCGTTATAGCGTATATCCTTAAGCTAACTTACGCAGAGCAAAGTAACTTCCTAACTTTTTCGCGTTATATTCAATAAGCTTACTGTGGGAATCCTAATGTTATCAGTACGTGTTTGTAAACAAAATGAGTATAAAAGTGATTCTGAGAAAAAGAAGTGCACACCAAGTATACAAATTCACTTTGAGGAAGAATTAACAAACATAAACAATACATTTACACTATAAAACAAATATAATGCTACTTAATTGTAAATTATACATATAACTTAAACCCATAACAGTTTCCAACAAACAAGAAAGTATGTGTTGTAAATGGACATGAAAAATCATTGTACACGTTCAGTGTACCAGACAACTAAGTTCTATATTGCAGTTATTAACGTCAAACTATACAATACTTGGTCGCTTATTATACAAATCAAAACCTGGTAATAACTAGTAAAAAACATAATATTATACTGCCTTTTCTGTAAAGAAAACGACATTATATTTGCATATTACACTCAGTAGCACAAAATAAAAAAAAGAGTGACATTAAATATTAAAATGTAAACTGAAATAAAGTAAGAAAAGAAATGAAGACTTATGTGCTCCATTGTATTATATAAATAGCACAAGACATGATTCTGAAAAATTAATAAATTAATGTGCAGTACCATTGTAAGGTTCAATTATTGACATTATAATACTTAAAAGAGTACTATATTTTAACTTTCTACATTCTACGACTACATGATAAGAGGAATGGAGAAGCTTAGATACATTGGATAAGGTTCAAAATCACGCAAATATCCACTTACTTGCATGACAATAGAACAACAATCGTCTTTAAGTGTAGAAAAAAGACGAACTAAGTTTAGTGCCAAGCAATCTGCATTTAATTTAAGTAGTCCTCATACTGTGTGTGCTAAAGTTTAAATCCTAAGAGTACTTACACTATGGATACAAACTAAAAATAAAGATAATTCCTAGAATGAAAACTTCGTTATCCCCTTAAGAATTATCCCCAATTGGTTTAATTGAACAACAAAATTATATAAAATCATCTTAAATATCCTGAAATGTTTCTTTAAATGACAAGAAATGAATACAATCATCTAGAAAAGCATCATTATACATTTACACATATTTACATTATTTGAGTTAATTAGCAATTTGAATTATTTGTGTTTACGATGTTTTGCGTTTTTCATATTTATTATATGGATAATTTGCTTCAATCTAGAGCTTAAATTCACTCACAACGTCATAGTATTTAAGATTATATATTTCACTGCATCCAATAATGTTAATAACATTCAATACTGTAAATTTGTTTGTCAACGACATGTAGATTGTCATAATCACGTGTGTACAAAAAGTTACTGAACATTTAAGTTCAAATGTGATACTTCCTTTGCTTACATTTGATCACTAATGCTTCATATTCACTTTCCTTTTCAGAGGAAGCCGTTGAGGGCCTCTTCTTAACTCTTCCCGTGAAATGGATATCAATGTGGTGGGTCTGAGTGCAGTGGTGTTCTTTTATTTGGTGATTCTGTTGCTAGGACTCTGGATTTCTAAAACCAAAGGGGTTCTAAACCCAACAACAAGTGAGGAACTATTGCTGGCTGGAAGGAAGATAGGAGTTCTTGTTGGTATATTCACACTTACAGGTACGTGTAAATAAGTGTGTAATCATTTCAGTTTGATGATTGCTATGTTCATCAAATGGCACTTTCGAAATCATTAAAACTCCTAAATCTGTACATAAAGCCACTGTAGTAATTTGTTCTCCGCTAGTAGTGTAGTTATCTGAACTTATGTTTCTTTAAGAGGACAAATAGTAGCACAGAACTTTTGGGTATTTACCAATAATTGCTATCTTTTACATCATTCTGAATGTGCATATTCGATACACTACGGAGTTGCTGTCTGAATAATTTATAGTCATTAGCAAACAAAATAGAGTGTTTATGTCCCTAAATTTGAATATACCTAACAGATAATTTATTTATATTACAAATGAAAGTAGAGCAAGAACTCCACAGAAATCCACTCTAAAAGCGTTTGATATCGTACTATGACACATTATACAAGGCTCCTAAATTATTAAAGATTTAGAAGTGCACCATGGATGCAATTTGTCCAGCAAAAGACTGTGGACTCCAAGATTATGGAGTTCTAGGTAATCCATGCCCTAGTAATACTTCTGTAGAAATTTCGTAGTTGACGATATTTGTCTCCATATTCCTGAAGAAAAATGTTAGTTGAACAGAAAAAAATCTGAGGTAGACATTCTGCATCCTGGGCTTAACTTCTGAATTTTCCATATTGGAAACAATCCGAAGAATGTTGATTCTTACCGTCATATTGTGTAAATGGTTCTATCATCAACATTTTGGTTCATAACTTGGGAACGGTCCAAGATTCCTAAAACATTTTTGCCACGCAAAATATGGTTCAACTATTGCCTAACATACTAGATTTTTGTGATCATAGGTGGTACGGTGATGTCACAGTGTTACTTATGGTTATTCGGATGTCCAAGGTCAATTCCGGAATTCGGAATTACTTGGATTCCGGAATTCCGACTTTCCGAAATGTCACCATTTCGGAATTTCCAGAGCCGTGTTGTCTCAATGATAAAGGTTCAGTTCTGGCGCTTGATGTCTTCGCTTCGATCCCTGATCGTGCCATGTGGGTTTTATGGTGGACAAACACTGTGTACGTGGGTTTTCACCGTGCTCTTCTGTTTCCTCCTACTTTCTCCAATCTACCATCATCATCCATCCGATCTGAGCTAAATTTACCTAAAGCCTTTAGGCTAAAGGCCTTACAAATTAAATTCAAGTTCATAATTTGGAATTCCGAAATTCAGACTTTCCAAAATTCCGACTTTCCGAAATTGTGAAATAGAATTTCAACACAAGAATTTGAATTTTATTCAAGGCTTTTAGGCACTTCAGACTCAGGCGTTCATCGCAAGAATTCTTTACACTATATTACACCTTATCCAGCAAGTTTTGCTGTGAAAATTGCATGTCTTGTCGATCTGTCTGCTGGTGGTGAACCGTTCTTTTCTACCATTTGGTGATGATGCTCGACATTACGAAATTCCGACTTTCCGAATTTCCGACTTCCCGACATTCCAAATTTCCGAATTTCCAGAATCGCAGTTATTGCCATTCCGATTCAGGAATTCTTATTTCCTTTCCAGAACGTTCCGAAATTCCGAACACCCCTAGTTCTACCTCAAATATGATGAACTTTGCCTTTTCCAAAGTTCGCATTGTGGAAAGTCGACAAAAATTTGCTACTCAACTGACTTGGACCAATCTCTGATATATTGTGAGATTAATAGGCCACATAAACTGCACTGATTACTTAATTCGAGGGGGATCAGTTAGGACTAAATTGGGCCAAAAGCGATTATTTTTTTAGTAAAAATTTCCTTTTTTTCCGTCGTTTTCTAGTAACAATGGAATAAAAAGCAAATCCGATTCATTTAAATAAAAGTGTGCTTGGAGACGATTCCAAAGAGGTAATACTTGTTTCTCTACTCCCTAAATACAGCAAACACTACCACTGAAAGTGTCCGTCGCTTTGAAAATAGGTAAATTATGACTATTTTTGTGTATATTTGCCCAGTTATTGATTCGAAAATTCTGATTTTTGGTCCAATTACGTAGCAATGTCTCTAAGACGTGCTGAAAACTCCAACTATTTTCTTGCGGGGTTAATTTAGGGGTTACATACATGAGTATCAGTATGTTTTTGTTTAAAATGTGATGGATTATCACATTGAAGTCCCCTATATTTAACTGAGACCTCGATTGATTTTTTACTATAAATTAGAAACATTAATGTCCAAGCATTGTATATGAAACAAAACCTAATTTAACATACAACCAGTGATAGTTTGTAGGCCTATTCACGGTAATCAAAATGTTGCAAGGTTTCATCTTCATTTGTTGTTCTCATTCGAAGAAGTCATGCATCATGAAAACAACTGAACAGCATACAGCACTTTCACGTTTTAAGGCACATATCATATTCGTACAATTACTTTCACAACCACAGAATTGTGTTAGAAATGAAATTTATGTTCTGGAGAGTCATTAGAACTCCATTATCAAAGTACCATCCATGTTCCTTATCATTAAGCTTGTGATGAGATAACATAATTGATGCAAGTATGAACAACATAATAGCAACGATTTAGGTGAGTACACAGAGAGAGTGTGATGTAGAAGGCATTTCATTCACTACTTCCAAGACACCTCGGTTATACATATCACATCTCAAGCAATCAAATGTTTTTTCTTCAGACTTTGGTTTAATTACTTTCACAAGGAATTCTTCAGTAAGGGAAACATTCTTCTTTTCAGGTGGATATGATAATCCGCGAAATCTTGTGAATAGGCTTCTGGATGTGCTTTTACGGCTGCTATTTTGTTTCCAATTTTACCTGTAACATCTGAACCCGTTAATATATAAAGAACAAGTAAGGGCAGTATTCGATTTGAAGCGGAAGATGGTTGGGGTTTGTTCCTCTCTGCATATATCCTCCTTGGCTCTGTTTTCCGAAATATCCTCCAAGCCTGGAATGTAAACGGAAATATATAACAGTATTCTACATTCTGAGAGTAATTTTTTTCCTCTCTGGAAATAGAACAAATCGGACACTGAGTAAGGAGTTACACCAAGTTTGCCCCAGACGCTCGGCTAATATATGTACGGGGATTGTGCTGTTCGCTAACTTCATCAACCAAAATTTCTTTTAGTCCACATAAAATCATCTGGTGAAAGTACAGAAGCAGCATAGCAACATCCGTATCAGATGAGATTAATTTTTAAGATCTGCTTCCTCAATGTCAAATTTCAATTCAGGATGTGGTTTTATATCAGAATTACAAATGAACACCCCTGGAGTCCTTTAGGAATGTGTTGTTAAACCACTAATATATGTTCCAGATTCTCATTCTTGTTTGAATTTGAATTGAATTTGTTTAAGGTCTTTAGGAAACTTTTAGCTCTGGTCGAATGGATGATGATAGGATGATTTGGTGGTATGAAGAAAGTGGGAGGAAACGGAATAACCTCGAGAAAGCCCACGCCTTGTCCACCACAAAGTCCACATGGCACGATCCGAGGACAATATGAACCAGAGGAGAGCGTTCTACAACTGAGCCACCGCGGCTCTCTAATTCTTGTGTCTTTGTAATTACTGCGTCTCTGAAAATAAAGTTTTGCGGCAGTTCTTTGTTCCTAGAAGACGCTCAAAATATTTCCATCTCTATGGGACATAAGAGAAAATCGTTCCATTTTTGTACAATCCATGGTCAAACAATCAATATAATCAGCCGAGTGATCAACCGATGAAAATCAAATCAAACTGATCGTCAAATAGAGAGCATAAAACTGAAGAAAGAGATGAAAAGATGGTAAAGTTATGAACCTAATAAGTAGACAAAACCATCATTAATGTATAATTTTAAGGTTACTTAAAAATCAAAATTACTGGAAAACATATTAATATGTTCATTTTTTTTTAAATTTAAAGCTACAGAAGTAGGAGGAGCATTCTTGAATGGTTCAGCAGAAGAAGTATTTAGAAGAGGAGTTTTGTGGTG
The DNA here is from genome assembly GCA_022664845.1 of Lepisma saccharinum. Classification (NCBI taxonomy): domain Eukaryota; kingdom Metazoa; phylum Arthropoda; class Insecta; order Zygentoma; family Lepismatidae; genus Lepisma; species Lepisma saccharinum. Next base: position 13,604 of record JAGDQP010029349.1, on the reverse strand, counting down.
CATTGTTCCATTTGGATACTCGATCTCTCTAACAATCAGTAAGTGCTATAGATCCCTAGTTATAAAAAGTTTATTGGCTGTTTTTTATTTGTTAACATTCCTTTCAGAGCTAGACTTTAGACTTCAACACAGAACAAAAGTATATGTGTTGGAAGAAAACTCCAAAAATGGCCATTGATCACATTAATTATCTAATCCAAGGTTTGAACGTTCCATATATCATGAAGCCCGAATTATATCACTCTAGCGGAAAAGGAAAGAGAAGGTAGCAACCAGAGCTTTAGTTTTTCCAATATTCGCCTGCTGAACCGAACCGCCGTTGCTCAGTGATAGAGCGTTGGCGTAGAATTCGGGAGGTCGTGGGTTCGATCCCAGCAGCCGACTATCCTGACTGAGGTTTTTTCAGAATCTTTCCTCAGTCACACCAGGTAAATGCTAGGGTGGCACCTTGAACGTAGGCCCTGGCCGACATATTCCCGAATCCTTTCCCCTCCCCTATCCCGGCCTGAGCCTTAGATGCCTAAAAGCCATAAGTTTAAAAAATTTAAAAAAATCAAATTCGCCTGCTGAAACAACGAAAAACTTTAAATCCTCAGTCACAATGACCGGGAGCGGGGCTAGAGCCCGCATGCCTTCCCATTACAGATCCGAAGTTTCCGACGTTACCATCTGGACCACGCAGGTATTCAGTATGGGTTTTGGGTACTACCTCCTTTCTCCATAATTTTCAAATTCACATAAAAGTGTACATTTCAAATGCTTCCAATCTTGCATTTTATCAATTGTTTGTGGAGTCTACGTTATTACTCAAGGGAACAATTTAATCAATCATTTTTCCAACTCATTTTTCCTGAGACCACGGAAAAAAACATTGTTCTTAAATGTATCTGTTTTCATTAGTATTTAGAACTGTTTAGATATCCGAATACAATATCGCTGGCGAATAGAAAAGCGATCGATATATCGCGTAGCAAAATATAGAATAGAACATTATATAAAACAAAAATCCCGAACAAATATCGAATATAATTATGTTTTACATAGGAGAATCGTTGGAAATAGAATGGCATTCATATCGATAAATTGAAAATCAAATATGCTTACTATTCAACTCAAAATATTGTTGTAAATCGAATATTCTTCATGTCCAAGAATACCTTGCAATCGAAATTAATGTATGTCGGAAAATCGTTTAAGCAATATTTCCATATTGCAAAATGTCCATAGATTGATAGATATTTGCTGCACTCTTTCTTTTCCAATATTTCATGTGATCTGCTTTGCTCCAATTCCATTGTTTATATTTTATTTATTTGTTTTCTTCACAACTTTTTATTTAATCATCTAACATCTTATTAATTGATGTGCCAGCCTCTACAAAAAGAACCATTTCGTTTAAGTTGAACAAAAAGTAACAAATTTAATTGTAGGTACAACAAAAATTATAATTCACTCACTTTAACAATCTTCATCGCCCGAATAAAATTAATTGTTAGTACAGCATATAATTGTTAAATATTGTGACTATTTGCAGAAGTAAAGAGTGATACAATTACTGCAAAACATATCATTTCCCTTTTACAGATGGCTTATTATTTGCCAAGACAATGAGGGAGCGTGGCTATGTCACAATATTTGATCCCATTCAAGAAACATTTGGGGAAACAATGGGAGCCTTTTGTTTCATCATTCATTTTGTTGGAGATATTTGCTGGACAGGAGCCGTTTTGGCAGTTTTAGGTATGTATATTAATATATTTGTATGACATATTGTTTACAATGTATCAAATTGATTGTAAGTATCAAATCGCAGCTCTTAAGAGACTTTGCGTACAATATGAAGATTTGAAGAGTATCTATAAAATATGAAGAATGTAGCAATAACAAATATTTGTGTAAACCAAGAAGAGGTAATAAGTATTTTTGTCAAATATAAAGAATGAATAAATATTTGGGTAAAATATAAAGATTTAATTAGTTAATATTCTGCCGTGAAAAATTCACTTACTATTTTCTAAGTAAAACAATGATGTTAGACAAACAAACTATATTATTAAAATTAAATCATAATTAAATCAACCAATGACACAGTAAATAATAAGAGAATTGTTGCGTTTTAGAAAAGCTTCTCAACACTAAAGAGAATCATTAAGCTGAAACAAATAACAAAGCACAACACATCATGATTGGCCGAAGCTGTTATAAGTTTATTTTGTACTTTTAAAAAAATAATAAAACTCCTTCGAAGACCGATTGATTATCACTAGTTTTCGCACACAGGTAATAGTTGTGCTGGAGGAGGTTTATAAGTTTTCATATTTGCGAAAAGTTGTATGGTTTCCATGGTAATTTTTAAGAAAAACACATCTTCATGCACTGCTGCTGGACCTATTCCCTCCAAAATTCGTATTCAGATAGAGTGGACAATTTTCCATGATTTAGCCACTCCTATGGTTACCATACGTCCGTATTTTAAAGGTTCTGTCGATGTCCGTACCGTTCTTTGCAAAAATTAAGTAAATATCCGTACTTTTCAGTTAATCAATTGCTGACTGTTAATTACGTATTTTAAACCCATATATTTCCACAAATACGTAATACACCATCTACAGGTAAAATCCCGTTATAACGAATTTTACAGGACTCGTGATTTTATTTCGTTATAACGAAAAGTCGTTGTAATGAACATTATATTGGATAACAACTAACAACAATATAGGATATTCACTGAAATTTCTAATACAGTTAGTAGTACACTGTAGTATTACTAAACCAAACTACAGTGGCGGCTCATCAGGTCAGGTTGCTGAAGTTCAGATTCACTTCTTATTTTGATATGCATTAACTAAATATGCATTGATAAGTATTAATTGGGACAGAAAGTTCTGAGATCGGATAGTGGCATTCCTGTCTACGGCTAGGAATTCCAGAATAAATGTTAATGAACAAGGATAGTAGGAAAGTTTTCGTAGTACTTCACCTATTATTAGTGCCATAAGCCGCCACTTCCATACTCTAAAGCCAAAACACAAACATTCTCTTTGTTCACCAACATAGAAATGACACGTTTTACTTACTTAATTTTATTTACAGTAATATTTGTCATTTAATGTATTGTTGTGTACACAAAAACGAACTAAAAATATATCTCTTTCGATCTTTAATAACATCAGATTTCGTTCTAAAGAGGGAAATTATGCATGCTGGATCCGGAAAACACATTTGTTATAACGAAAAAAATTTCGTTATAATGATGTTCGTTGTAAAGTAATGTTACCTGTATAAAGAATTTTGCGTTGCACACAAATGCAAATTATTCCTACAACATTAAACTGTAGTATCGCCTAGTTTTGGTGTAAAATGTAGCATCGCCTAGTATTGGTGTAAACTGTAGCATCGCCTAGCAATGTCTCTACAGTGTTTGTTATGGCCTAGCAATGTTTATGAAATACACATGTATTAACATGTAATGACCAGAAGATCCTTGGCAATAGAGAAGATACAAATGTAACCTATTAGTATCAAGTGTGTATTTCATGTTGGTGTCGCAAGTGATTGTTCGGAGATTCAGCCTATTTAAGGAGGATGACCGTACCAATGGTAGAACAAATAAGAAAAATTTCAAGTGTAAACCAGAACTAAAGTAGTCAATTGTGAACTAGGATTGTTCCAGTGTAAATAATTTATTCCACTTGTGTAGATTGTTCCTTAAAAACGAAGGAATAAAACAAGTAATTATTTCACTGTATCTTCTAGTAGATATGCTGCACGGATAACTTGTATTAGTTGTAACTCAGTCCTCTTATTGTGCGTTATGCTCTCTTCCAGATCCACTTTACAGCGTTTGCGGACTACACGTTTAAACCTTACGGAAGTATTGAACGTATTTTGTTTACTACTGTATCCAACTCTATTATTAACGTTCGTTTCCCTTATGGTCAACCACTGGCGACTAGTCCATTACAGCTACGGCCACCCTAAATGGCCTCTAAGCTAATTTGTCCGTATTTAGTCCGCAAATATTATGGTAACCCTACCACGCCAGAACTTTCGCTTAACACCATTTGCATTTTAACGAGACTCAGTTGCTTCAAACTTGGTATTGAGTATAAAGGACTAAATCCTAAAGATTTAAACCACATTAGAACATTGAACTATATACCGTTTCCATGGTAACGGGACTGAATCATTAAGCACAAATCAGAGCATTACATAGAAATGATTGATCTGATTGCAGCCAAAATTCACATAATAATCTAGCGAAGTGTCCCTAAAACTTTAACTGTATTAGATTAAAACATTTATCGTTTCAATGGTTGCAAGACTCACTTATTACACACATATTCCAGCATTACGTAGGAACGATTAATCTTATTCCAGCAAAATTTAGACTAATCATGTAGGGAAACGCTCTTTAGGTTTTTCCTGTATTTTCCTGGATTGTTAAAAGATTTACTGTTTCCTTGAAAACGGAACTCATCTATTGCACACATATTCCAGCATTATGGAGGAATAATTGGTTCGATTGCAGCCAAATTTAACACACTGATGTAAGAAGATATTCTTAAGGTTTTATCTGTATTAGAATGTTAAAACATGCTTTACAATGTCTTCTAGCCGCGATCCACAATATTTAATTTTCTTCTTTATAATAAGCGGTTTCGTTTCACTCTAGTAAATAGCCTCCTGAAGGCTTCATATTAAAAATACGTAAACTTTTTTTTTAAATTTCAAATGGCAGTTGAATTGGTGTATTTGATAATAAATATCCTAATTATATGATCCAGAAACTATTCAACACATTACATTATCTTTAGTAATTATAAAAACAGCAAACAAAATAAAGTACCCTTTCTGAAATGTTTTGATAGTAGTTTCAACCTAGAAAACCCTCGCTAAATTTATTGTTTCACCTCCAATTGCGACCCCCACGTTAAGAAATCCTTCGCATTATGATATTAAAACATTTACTGTTCGCATCGAAACGAGACTCAGTTATTAACCACTAATTCGAACATGAAAAAGTAACAATTGAACCGAATCTAATCAAACTTGAGAAAGTAATGCAGAGAAATCGTCTTAGGACTTAACCTACACTGAAATATTAAAATATTTACCATTTCTGTGGTAACTAGACTCACCAAAGTGACTGAAGCATTGCATTAATTGCCAATCACTCATCAAGCTCAATTCTGTAAACATCGCAATTGATGAATGCACCCTACAATATACATATTGTTCTAACATAGTAACGTAAAAAGCAATATGCATGAAGATATCTCTTACGTACTTATGCAGCAAAAGTATAAATAAATACTTACTTTTGACACATTCTGAAATAAGAATTATAAACGATTTAGTAAGGCTTAATGGAACAAGAACTAAGTAATTTTTATGGTAAATAATAAATCAATTTTTTATTCAATATATTTAAATAACGTCCTAGATTGGAAATCATATTGACATGTGGCTATTAAATTTCTTAACGTTAAAATAAAGCCACAGGTTTGTATTTTTCTTAACTAGTCCCCAACGACCACTGTTTCTTTCAGGCATGTTTTTGGAGTAGCTTTGCCTCCCCCTTCCCCGGAGGTTTTCAACCGCTGCCTCGAAAGAACAAGTCTCAACACTTGTATTACTTATACATGTGCTGAAATATGTATATAATAGTTGATTTTATAAATATTGCTCATATTATTTTAAGGTTAACTAAGGAATCACGACATATTGTTCAGTAACATTATTGTTATTTTATATTTTAGTACATTAGAGTCAATATGCATTATTTACAATTTTTATCAGCTCCGCACGAGTCCCCCGAATGAAATATTCTGGAAGAAACACTGCCAACGACAACATGCATATTGTGAAGTTCATGATCCCTACTATCATGTTCGACTCAACTGGAAAGATAATAATATCAATGCAGTATGCTTTCGTTTTTCTAATACCATAAATAAAAGAAGGACGTATGGAGTTCGCAGGGTTTACAGACGGTATGCTAAGTAAAATTGACTGGGAACTTTTGGCTTTAACGGGAAAGTTTTGGCATTTATCCAGGATTAAATGTAGAATTTAGCACAGTGGTGAACACTAGATTACGAACATCAAAACTATCTGCCGCAATGTTTGATAGTATTGTGTCACAAAATTGTATTATTTCTTTAATTATTGCGACCGATAACCACAGAAAACAGGCTCTATTTAACATTGTGGGTTTGAGCCTCGATACCCCCATTTTAAATTGAAAGCTTATGCAAATCCACCTTCTTTGAACGGCTAAATTTATTTATATTTATTTGAAATGCATCAATAGCTTAATTTGATATGTATAGCTAAATCAGCATATATCCCCATAGGCCTAAAGAATATTATCCCTCGAGTCGACGAGCACTATTGTAGGAAAATGTGGAAGGACGCTTTCTTAGCGGCACAGAGGGAAAACCATGGAATATTCCAGTTAGGGTAACCAGCACGAACAAGACTTGAACGTGCATTGCCTTTCCATTGGCGATTCAAATCCGGCGCACCCTTCACCACTAGACCACGGGTACTTGAGTATAGCATGAGAAAATTTAGTGTATTTAAGCAGGAATAATATAAATATAAATTACACTAATTTTTATTTCACATTCTTTTGTCTCGGATAAAACTGGTATGAAGCAGTAAAGTTTGTGCTGAATTAGGACAATCACGCACACACACGCACAAAATTAGCTCTTATTATCAAACAATTAGCCATTGCTAATTCCTGAATAAGCAACAACCAGTCGCCGAATACAAGAAATGTAGACGTCACTCACGTATATGTTCCAAGTTGAGTTGAATCTTGTCAGTATGAGACGAAGAGGGTAAGGGGGGGCCTTGCTTGTGATTCATAAACTGCAAACTACGTTACACCTTGAATAATTCATAAATCTTGTCTGTGGATGGATATGTACGTTTGGTGTGTGTATATAACATTAACTTTGTCATTAGCATAGATAAGAATTGGAAATTGAGCATCATCTTAGCATTTTGTGACGTCATACTCTTTTCCAATGCTGAAAGGGATTTCAAAGGTATCTAAGTAGGTAATATTATGTATTTACTTTTCACGTAGTTCAGGAACACGTGGTTTAAAAAACAAATAATAAAAAAGAACGTAAAGTACTGTATAGTTTAGGTTCTTCCGTCAAATGTAAAATTAATAGCAGGGCCCAGTTGTCTTTCTTATTGGTATAAATTCAAATCATGTTCTGTTATAAAAATATGGCGAGGTGGAACTTTCAAAATCGACTCTTTTTCGCATTTCACTTGTTTATTATTCATAGTTTCAAACACTGAATTCTGTGCTTCACATGTGATTTTTTATCGTATCCAGAAAATACAAAATATCCAATATATTGACGTTGTGCCATTTGAAAAAAAAAAAAACTTTGTAGCATATTTCCATCAATGTCAACCTGATGAAAACAAGATTTAACTTCTATAATCTACTGTATTGATACAAATTAATTTCCAAAACCAAATGTATACTTTGATATATCTTTTATGATCTATGGAGAAATGTTTATTACAATTTCTACCATCGATTTGGGGCTGCTTCTGCATCTTGGAAACAAAGCTGATTTTGACCAACGCGAAAAATAACTTTTCTTCTTGTTTTCGTCTGAGAACTTCATCAGGAAATAAGCACACATTTTGTGAATACTCTTATTTTATACTGTTTGAGTATCTTCAGGAGATTGTAAATATTATTCCGGTACTCCTTTTGCTGCTTTAATATTCGACATGTTCCCTATATTGTGGTACGGTTTCTTAGGTTGAATTTCGGTGTATTTACTATGTTGATAGCCCATGCAAGCACTAACGTCCGTCACGATTCTTAGAGATGCAAATTTACAAAGGGTCTCGATGGTAGGGCCGAAAGTCAGTATTTATGGCCTTTCGTCAATTTAGACAAATTGTACATATCATCTCTTTTGGAAGCTCCTATGAATTATTTTCATTGCTTCAATTCAGAGAGATGTTCGAAGAGACTTTCAATATGCTGATTTCCATCGACAAGTATTCGTATTTTATGTGTAAGGGAAATAACTAATGATTCTTCCATTTCTCTCTTATTTTCTGAGTGAAAAAGCTAGGATTTTGGATGGAAATCGGACGACATACTCACACACACAAATTGTAAGTTCATGGGATAAAATCATAAACTCGTAAGTTCTTTTTCAATACAAAAGCGACAATCCCAAAGTAATAGCAATATCCACGTACGTATGCGCCAGTCAAAGCTGAACGTAAATGATCTCCAAACTTACATACAGTTAACACTCATTTTAAGTGGAATGACTGCATAACTATCAGGATCGTGGGAGTAAGAGTAGACAACATATCTTGGGCAAGGAAAATTGATTAATTATTGACTGAATAAATAGAATTGAAATACTGTAAAATAAAACTTTAACATTCTAATATATATAATTCTCTAATTTTCCATTATTCCTAATGTTATTTATACAAAAAGGACAGTACATTTCGAAACATCAATGTATATCATCATCATCTGATTTTATGTTAATATACAATTTTACGTATTATTCTGATGAGAGGCTAGTTTCCCCATCCTAGTGCAGTATATCAAGGATTGCAAAATATAAACTTACATTATACTAACCTCTCATTTATATTCTTAAAATCTCTATCATTCATATATATATATATATATAATTTCTCCGTAAGCAAGTCAGTCACTCTGATCCAATAGCAGCCAGAATATCGAATTCTTCAGAAAACTCTTCGATCCACCGAAATCTTCTCCAGTCCCAAGCTACGATGTAATTGTATTAAAAAATGCATTGCTTCATTTAATTTAAGGATATACAAGACAGCATTTTAGGTTAGATACGGTGAATTGCGTAAATTAATTCGAATAGTCTATTTAGTATTAGTACATAATTTAAAATATTCGTTTACCTCGACGATAACAGAACATCACTCCAATCGAGAGCAATTATAAAATGACAACAAACTATTTTATCGAGTGAACTAAATAATGCTGAATTTGACAATTTATACTTTGATGATAATGCAATCTGTACGACTTTCTGACACTCATTGACCAGCTCTAGCATTCTCTTTGTGGTAACTAGTGAACCACTATTTATATCGATCGATCTTGATCGAACAAACTGCATTTCCAATTACAGTTCAATGCCAAAAAATTGGGGAAACAAGATTCGTGTTTATCTTTTCGTACTCCAATCCATTTGGTTCCTACTCTTCTTTGGTGATTCTATCCTAAGACATGTTGAACTGGACAAAGTGGACAGCCTTTTTGCTAAAGCTCTCATGACACTTCCACTTTTTTTCTATTTTCCTCAATACGTTCTTCATTGCTCACGTTGTCTGTCCGTTTGATCATTTCCATTCTTCTGCATAGTATTTAAAAACTTTCCATTTGTTGTTTCTTCTTTATCGTCCACATCTCTGAACTGTACAAATCACACTCTATTAAAAATTTCTAGCAAACCTTTTTCTCAGCCTCCTCAGAATCTTCTTTGCTGTAATCAGTCCCGTTATCTTCATATAGGTTCCTTTCCCAATGCTTTTTCTCTTGTTCCTGCTAACCAAATACTTAAATCACTTTACCCGTTCTAGTTTCTTTTGCATCAACAAAATATTCACTGTTCCCTTCGGGTCATTCCATGCGAAATCAACACACTTTTTAACAAAATTTTACCTCACCCTCTCAGATTTCTATGATTTTTGGTTTATTGCCAGTATCCGTTGAGAATATATATATATATATATTTTTTAAAAAAGATTTTTTGACGCGCCGGTTTTATGAAAGTTCAAAAATGTCAAATGTTCCGTGTTTTTAGTTTGCAAAATTACTTATTACTCAGTAATGGTTGGTGCTAGAGAGCTCGAAGAGGACTCATTTTAAAGCTATTGCAATAAACTTTCATTTGATATGATGCTCGATAGGGTTGCACAAAACTGTATTCCAAAAATTTAAAAGAAAATCCTTTTCCCTCCCTATCTCAGCCTGAACCATAGATGTCTAACACTAAAGGCAAAAAAAAAAAAAATCAAATTCTTAATACGAAGCCGCTCGGTCTGAGGCGTCAGGGTAGCATCTCCAGGGTTACGCGGGTTTGAATCCAGACTGGGGCATGGATTTTTGTGGATTTTAGAAACTTAACAGCTCGAAACTGCCCGGTCATTAATTACTAAAACGACCCAAAAATACGAAGTTTACCAAAGATCTTTTATCTTAATGTGGATCGTTAATATCTTTTCTCCAGGCATATGACGAAAATATTTTATATCTCAGGATCCCATTATCGTCCCAAATTACAATTCTCATGGTTAGTGTATTGATGTACGACCAACGTATAAGAATTTTTTGAAAAGATTCGAGATGTCCGAATTTTAGAAAATCATTTTTTTTTCATTATTATTTTTGAAATGCAAACTTTTGTACAACCCTATTGAGTATCATTTCAAGTGAAAGATTATTACACGAGCTTTAAAACGAGCCCTCGCCGAGCTCTCTAACACCGACCATTGCCGAGTAATAAGTAATTTTGTAAACTATAAACAGGGAACATTTTACTTTTTGACCTTTCATAAAACAAAAACCAGTGCGTCAAAGAATCTAAAAACATTTAATATTCTCAACGGATACTGGCAATAAACCACAAATTATAGAAATCTGAGATGGTGCGGTAGAAAAGGTATGTTGAATTGACATGGAATGACTCCTTCTTCCTATCATCGCTTTAAATTTTCTTACGTTAATATCTATTCCAAACCGTACCACGATTCTTATATTATCTCTTCAATCATTATCACCTACTTGTTTATTGCTTATTTCATCATCGTATCAAAGAATACGGAAATAATTATTCTTCATCATCTCTTCATACATATAAAAATATGATTTAAACAACTTTAAAAATAAGCGTCTGGCCCACTACTATCTCCCAGATTTCGCCACTTTAGGCGGACGCCTGTTTGCCTACATGTTGCGCTGGTCCCGATTCTAGTTCTTTGGAGCCTACTACAATATGTATAGTACCAGAATAAAATTGTGTTTACTCAACCAAGAACCTAGGTGGGTGCTGAAGACGTTTAAATGCATTATTTAAACTTCCAACTTCAAATACAGTCTACTAGTCTATTTGAACTGAAGTTACTTTCTAGGAATCTGAATTTGGAATTTTATTTAAGGCCGTCAGGCAACTTTCACTCAGGACGAGCGGATAATGATGGGAAAATTGGTAGAATGAAGAAAGTGAGAGAGTCCCAGAAAAAACACACACATACGTGTTTGTCCACCGCAAAGCCAAAGTGGCATGAACTGGAATCGAACCGAGTACCCTAAGCACCAGAGATGAATGCTCTTCCACTGAGCCATCGCGGCCCCATATGTTCTAGGAGACAAAGTAACAGACACAATAAGTAGTACTAATTATTTCTTTCACACACGTACACACTAATACTAATTCCTTGTTTCACTTTGATTTTCAGGAACAACGTTGAGTACTGTAGTACAGCTTGACAGAACGACCTCTATTTTGGTTAGTGCAGGGGTTGCTGTTCTGTACACCCTATCAGGAGGAATGTTCTCTGTGGCCTACACGGATGTGCTTCAACTAGGGTTTATTTTCTTTGGCATGGTAAGTTTATTTAGATTCATATTTTTCTCTCTAACTTTTAATAGCGAGTGAAGTTCCTATTCTATGAACTTACCATTTATATATCGTGAGTTGTTAGACTTCATGGCAGTTATACTAAAAGATTAATACGTTATTTAACATGTTGGAACATATTTTAAAAAAGATTATAATCATTTGGAATTGCCCTCAATTGTGTTACATGGATCTCAAACGTAAACTATAGGATGGAATGATAATAGAACATTAAAACTTTGTTAGAGAAACCTCTATGGGCGGCAAGTATTATGATCTTTTCGGAAGTATGAAAATAGGAGTCCTTTAGAACTTTTAGAGGGCGTTATTTCTCGTGTATTTTGGGAAAATATTCCCTGTTACCACTATGAAAAATAGGTTGCGTTAGAAACCTTTGAAAGATGAAATTTGATGAGCTGATGAAAGTCAACTGGAGATAAGATTATATAATAAAGAACCGCTTGATGATATACGATTATGAGTATACCATGCAGATATATGCTAGTTTTCGTCGTTTTGGCTATGCGATCTATAATGATTATAATTATAAATTGCAAGAGGTTTTGCGCAGTGAGGGCTGAGAAAACCATTTAGATGTTACAGGGGGAGCTAGGGTACCCCCTATGGACTAAATGAAACTAGTATTTTCAGAACCTTCAAACTTCCCTGATTCACATTAGAGATGTTAACACAAGAAACAAGTATTCCGAAGGGTCAAACTTCAATATGGCCGCCAGCCGCCACATACATTTTTTTAAACCATACTTGTGTTACTTTTTTTAAAAGAAAAAACTAATAACAATGGATTATGAAACATACCTTGCTTTATTTGGCAAATAACAGACAATTAGCGAATAATATTGTTATGCGTATCTTGGTCTACGTTTAGATGAAAAAGAAGACGAAATCTAAAAAAAATCAAATATTTTCATAATTTTCTATTTCTCTTTTACACTTACACTGACGCCACTGTTACTTGGAAGTCAAATTTACTACTGAAATACTTTGCTATTTATCCTCCATCAACATACAAGAATCCATGGTTTATACTTGCTTAGTTACGGAGAAAAAAAATAGAATATACAAAGTAAGGCAAATTTTGGCACAAAACTTGAATTTACAAGAAAAAATGTAAAAAAAAAAAAACACACTGGTACATCGTAACAATAAGGCAATACATACATGATTGAAACATACTTAAATTTGTAAAACAATCGTTTCCTTCTCATAAGTACTTCTACAGGCATATTTGGAAGAAAATTTGACTTGCATCAGTTTTGTATATCTGTAAAAATTAATAGAAATTTCCCAGATATACAAATGCATAATCATACATTACGTAGGTATATATTTTCAGAATACTATATAAATATTTCTATAACATCACATTGATAAATAATATAAGTTTCTCCATATGCAACATTGATAAATACATTTTTAAATATATATTTTTTTTTAATGGATTATCTTTTTCTGTGCATATGAACACAAGAATTTGCTAATGAAGATAGGGTGATGAAGATTCCTATGACTAAAATTATAAAGTTATACAATTTGTTATTTATAAAGTTAGTTGGAAATACGTAAAATTTATAAAATGCGTTAATTGATAAAACATTTAAAGCAAAGAAACTTAGAGTGATGCATGATAAATAATACATAATATGCCATAATTAAACTACATAATGATAAGAATTTAAATAAGTAAAGTTGTCTTTGCAAGTAAGTAATAATGAAATGAATATGATTAGACAACGTTTCTCAATATATAATGATTTGTAAAAAGTATTGTAAAAGTAAAAATACTTGAAAGTATTTTTTTAATGAAATCATCCTACATAATTATTATATAATAAGTCTAAGAATTAATTAATTACATAAATATGTAATGCTTAGGTTACATTTATTATTTTTTGTCAGTGCGAA
>JAGDQP010029348.1:0-16920 GCA_022664845.1 Lepisma saccharinum | reverse complement strand
CTACTACCAAACCCTACAAAACTCACTCTAATGAAACCAGGTTAGCTAGTAAATTTCATATTAGTAGTGTAAGACTAACAAGTACTGAAAATTTCACAAATTATTCAGGACTTAAATTATACAACAAGTTGCTAGAAAACCTTAAAATGATATCATTGAAACAGTTTAAAATTGAGGTAGAAAAGTTGTTACAGAATCATATTTTGTATGTTGTCAGTGAGTACGAAAACGCGACTCTATGTTAATATGTCACTCTTTAAATGTATTCGCAACATTACTATGTTGTCTCTAGTAATTTACATAATCTCACTTCATGTATTCTACAATTTCCAGCTTATAGATATATTATGTATTCTATATAATCTATTATTGGATTTTTTCTGCTGAAATGTAATTCTTTAATTTTAAATATCTTGAATTTTATGTAATCCCTCGTTGGTATCTCAAGTTTATGTACTGCTTAATCATATTGACGCATGGCTAAGCGGAGGCGTTATTCTTTCTTCTTTTCCTGGTAGAGAGCGTCAACAAATTAGAGGAATTCCAAGAATTTTGACTGTTTTCTTGGAACAAGCGAATCTTAAGAGGTTTAAGAATTATTAAGGACGTACGTAGGAACTTATGACCTTCGAAAGCTTGATAGCTACCCAATCACTTTCCGGAGTTTTGGTCTGAAATCAGAAGTTCCTTTTCTTAGATTGAAATATATTCTTTATTTGTTTATAGAGGTTCTTATAAACTTTGAGTTTGTGGGCTGAAAGTAAGACGTTTGGGCTTTAGAAACAGTTTCTGTCCTTGAATGAAAAAATGTAGCAGTTCAATGTGTTATAAGTCAGGGATTTTGCCTTATGAGTGTATATTCTTAGAGAAATGTTGTGAAGGTTGGAATTTAGGAAAGGCGAAGATTCGGCCAGACGAAAAGTCACCATGGCTTCCATAACGGCGACTTGGAAACTGCAGACAAGCTTCGACGGTAGTGATGGTGGTGGAGCTGCACCTCTACAGCTCTTGGTTGATGGTGAGTATTCGAAGCCGACTTACAGTAAACTCCGGAAAGACCAGACACACGTACCAGTAGTATGGAGGTATTAAGGTCGTTGAGGATTTTAGCATTCTGTAGGTAGAATTAACTTAGGTTCAGGAAGCAAAGCAGAAGGACTGTCTTAAGTGTTGGGGAAAGAGAGAAGGAAGACGATTCCAGCGCAGAGGCAGGAAGGAATCGTAGTTCCCTAGATTCTCGGAGCTCAACGAGATATCTCTAGGGCTTAGTTAAACTGATCTTTTCCTTCGATTATCCAATAATTTTGTAATTGGGTGGATACGAATCTAATCGTGATGATTGGATAGGTAGTGACGTCATAGAGACAGTTCCCAGTCAGCTGGATGTAAGTCTCAGTTCGTTTGACCTTGCCAAAGATTCGTTGTGATGTTGCTGAAGTACAGCTCAGGTGTTCGTACTCACTTCGCGATTCGTTAGTCCCTGAGGATCCAGGGGAAGTAGGTAAAAAAACTCATACTCCTGTAACTTTCACTTATGATCATTGGTCGGTCTTCATTCTGTAGTATGAGATGATGATTCTCTTCTGAAAGTAATCCTTGATTGGTCCAATTTTGCCTTAGGCAGAGAGGAGTAAGAATTTTCTCGTGGGAAACTAGGTTTTGGAATTTTGGTATTATGTGTCTTGAATTTCAAATGTGTTTAACGTGCCCACCTGCCTTACTGTCAACTTTTACATCTTTGGAACATGACAATACGGGAAACATAAATTTGATTCACATCTTACCATTGTACAAGGTTACATTGGTTACACTCAGAACAAGAGATTCATAGATAAGAGAATCTTGGTAAGAGAATAGAATTTCAATATGGCTGACACTTGTAAAATATGATCGTTATTTATCTATTCTTATACCTTGTTCAAAAAATGCAACATAGAAATATACATTTCACACAAAAACATAAATTTGAACATTTCTTCCAGCTGGACATTTGCTTTCCTATTTTCTTATTTGATTGATCTAACAATAGATACACAGAATGAAAAGAAACAAACAGCATACACGTTACATTATGAAGGAAGTTTGTAAAGAATATTATTTCTGAGATGGCTTTAATTTATATTCCTGGGAAAAGGTTGGTTTCAGTTTCTTGTTATGTTTCCTTTTTAATATACAACTTTTAAGGAAAGCAAAAGCTTATACAGAAAGCAGAAGTGACTAAACTGTCCTTGACTATAGGAATAGAAATTGTTAAATTAAGTCCAGAACAAAATTAGGATTTTTACTCTTCGATGTTTGTTCAAAGAAACACAACAAAAAAAAATATATAAAGGAAGAAGGGTTTCTTTTCTTTCTTAGATGTAGCCGATAAGAACAGGATGAAACTGAATTATTGTGCTTCTTGTGTGTTCTCAAATTCTACCTGAAAATTGGGAAGAAAAACGAAAAAGAGAACTTTCGGTTTATTACTGGAGTCAACATTTAAATAACAAGCAAAAATAAAGTTGAATTGTAATTTGCAAGTGAAGAAGGAGGAAACAATTCAAATTACAATGAAAAAAAGAGTGCGTAATTTGGGCTTACTACAATATGTTTTATAATGTTCTCTATAATATAAGACTTTGACAAATCCAAAGTACAGCAAACATGTTCTTAAACGGATTATTATAAATAAAAAATAGAAATAGAAACTAACATGGCGGAAAGGAGTCCCTAACAATGTAGACGTTTGCATCAAGTTCGCACGTGACCTGATTCTAACTTGTGTCAAAGCTACCTTTTTTCTTTACTTTAAGGCTGAATCCAAATGAATTTTCCCGCGTTTTTCGTTTTAAGTCAATTATACAAATTTCAGTACAGGGAAACAGAAATTAACTTTCACGTACCAAAGATCGTGTCATCCTTCACTAATGAGTACAATTAGTTTTAATAAAATATTAACAGTAAACTCAGAATTGTATGCAGACACTTTGGGGACAAAAAAATGCCCCAAAAGTGTCTGTACACAATCCTGCAGTTACTACTAGCATTTAGTTAAAACTAATTGTAGTCATTATTGAAGAACGAAACGAACTTTGGTCCGTGAACGTTAATTTCTGTTTTCCTCTACTGAAATTTGAATAATTGACGTAAAACCAAAATGGCGGGAAACTCCACTTGGATTGAGCCTTAAGTAAACGTGTTGCCAACTTCGAAGCGCAATTATGATATCTGTTATTTTGATGGAAAGTTTCTGTAAACGCACCAAGCGTAACATTCCACGCTTATATCCTTACACAAAGTGTGCCAGGACAAATTTGCTGCACGTTTGTAAAGTATCAACTAATACTTGTTTTAAGTTTGTTTCAAGTTTAGAGGCTTGTAAAATTGCTCTGTCAAGCTGTTTACAAACTTACATACTTGGCGTATCGAACTGGTTGCAAGTCGATTGTAATAGTTCAATACTTAGGGTGTATCTGTAAGCATAGTATGGGGAACAAACACTATCACGGGCACTGCACTAATGGTATGAACATTTTGGGAAAGGACGAGAAAGGTACTGACAAATCAACCACATGGATATGTTTAGCTGACTGCAGTCACACCACGTGAATTTTATGGCAAGAGAAGACACAATTAATGCCAACTATTCCACATGGCTCCAGGGTGCCGTGCGCAATGGCATTCGCAAGAAAAGGCCTTGGATGTTCTCGGGACATGCCATTGTGCTTAATGACAATGTCCGCCCACATTCTGCTCACAAAGCTGGCCAACTTGCACTCCCACGCCCCGTACAGTCCAGAGAGCTTCCACAGATTATCACTTGTTTGGTCACCTTAAGGGGCCTCTTGGGGGGGGCGGAAGAAATTCCAGATGCCAGAAGGTAGATGGTGCACTACAGAAAGATGCCATGCAGAGGTTACGACAGTAACCCACTTCGTTCTGAGGGAATCAGGGAACTGCTACAATGATGGCAGCAGTGCGAGAACCCTCAGGGGGAATACTTTGATAGACTGACATAGTTTAGTGTATTTCATTTCCATTTCCTACTTAGGAAAAGTCTCAGTCAACGTGGAACGACCTCTGTATTTACCCTTGATACTCATCGTACACACTACCAGTTGCAGTGCAGCTCATTTCCACAATTTTAGAAATCCCGTCTTTGGTTCTTTATGTTGAGAATATTCCCAATTTCTTTAAAGTTCCTATATAATATTTCCTTTTTCAGTTCCCGTCAATTGAATTGAATTGATTTTTTGTATGGCCTTCAGGCATTTTTGGTTTAGGCCAAATTCCCGTCAATTGTCAATATTTGACAGTTGACACTGCTGTAAATGGGAT
The DNA here is from genome assembly GCA_022664845.1 of Lepisma saccharinum. Classification (NCBI taxonomy): domain Eukaryota; kingdom Metazoa; phylum Arthropoda; class Insecta; order Zygentoma; family Lepismatidae; genus Lepisma; species Lepisma saccharinum. Next base: position 12,600 of record JAGDQP010029348.1, on the reverse strand, counting down.
AGAAAAGTTCCACTACTGCCCTCATCTCCTCCCGCTGACCCAACTAATTTTTCAACAATTTCATTTATGGCTGCTACATTTGTTCATGAGATAAAATTAATTGTATGGGTGGTAAGAGTACTATGGTGTACGCCCATCCCGTACATTTGTTCATGTCTACAGGATTAAAAACAATACCTGTTAAACATGAACTTATGTGTTTTGTTATGTTAAACATGAACTTTTCTCAACTGAACAATCTCTTCCACAATGATGAACCTATACGATTGATGAATTGAAAAACACTAATACATTGAGAAAAACTGTTTGCCACCGTTGGCCCAATCAGTTTTTGTTGATGAGGTTCAAACACAAGAGCTCCGATTTATAACATATATATAAAAGTTGGTAAGTTGTCCATAATTCTGTTATAATTTAGCAGTACAGTACAATTTAAGAAGCACTTGTATGACAAAAAATAATAAACGTGTTCTTCTTGCATTTACAAGATCGTGTCACCTTTTCTCTCAGTTGTTTATCGTAACACACGTCAGGATATTCACGAAGGAACACTTGATTGGACCCTTGTTCAGGAATTTATTCTCTTATTTGCAATGCAAATTGCCTTGAAGCGTGTTACATTTGATTTCTCCTTTGATCTCAAGAGACTTTCTCACTGCAATTTAAATCAGCGTGAGTGGATCAAATTTTTTCGTCGAATTTTATATTTTTATTTTTGTTGACAAGAAGATGAGGAGAAAGTTTTTTTTCGCACCAGCATAGACAAACATGCACAAAGTAAAATTATATTTATGTATTTCTACTGTAATTTGCTGGTATTTTTGGTTTAATTGGACGGTGGCAGGTGATTTGCTCAGACTTTCTTAACATATCATATTAATCCTCTTCTTTTTCAATTTTCTTTTCGGGCTATGTTTACATGCATGAGCTTTAAGTAGCTTGGTTTACAGCCTATCTTCGTCTTACCATTTACTCTATTCGTGGGAGAAGGAAAGAGAAGCTGGTATTCATGGTTATCATTTAAGGTAATATTCCGGAAATTGTCTGGCGTGTCTGAGAAGAAAGCAGAGAAACCCATCAGTCAGAATGAACGACGTGAGAAGAGAGTTTAAATAAATATTGCCAGCGCCAATCTGAAATTCTCTGTTGTCACAGTCACTTTCTTCTTATTCTTTCTGTCCGTCTCCTCCCACCTACGTTGGGTCGATGTTTCTGATGAGTCTTCTCCACAAAATCCTGTCCTGAACTTCTTCCTCTGCAGATCTTTCTCCCCAAGATCCTGTTAACCCTATCCATCCAGTTCCTCCTTGGCCTCCCCAACCTCTCTTACCCTCCACATCCATTGTCAACACCCTTCTGACTACATAGCCATTTGTTCTTCTCATCGCATGTCAATACCACTGCAGTCTTTCTTCTTGTATATCTTAGATATCTCTATAACCTTGGTTTCTCCTTTTATTCTCACATTTCTCACTTTGTTTCTTCTTGTTATCCTACACATTCCTGGCGTAGCATTCTCATTTCTGTAACATCTAATCTCTTTCCCTCTGCTTTCCTTATTGACCATGTATCTGCTCCGTACATTATTGCTGGTCTAACCATTGCTTTTGTAAACCATCTCTTTATTCTTCATCGCGATTCTACGGTCCCAGAGAACGGCACGTACTTTCTTCCAATGACGCCATCCACCTGCATTCTGTGTGTTATTTCGAAGTCCAAATCGCCATTGCGAATAACAGTTGAGCCTAAATATTTAAAACTTTTCACTTTATTCAATCGTTCTTTATGCAACATCACTTCTTCATTTTCTTCTCCATTAAACTCATGATACTCCGTTTTCTTTCTACTAATTTTTAGGCCTTTACCCTACAGAGACTTCCTCCAACTCTCTACTTTCCTTTCAAGTTCTGCCCCATGTAGTATTGCATAGTACAATATCATCGCCAGACATCATACACCAGGGGGTTTCACCTCTCACATCCTGAGTTATAACATCTACGACTACGTTGAAGAGGTACGGGACGGGCTAAAGCCTGAACCCTGGTGTAATCTAACCATAACAGGGATTTGGAGTGTTAATCCCACACTACTTCTTACCTGAGTTCTGGCTCATATACCTTGGATTATAGATATATCTTGGATTATCCTCACATACTTCTCTGACACTCCTTTCTCACTCAAACATCTCCATACTTCCTTACTCTGATGTAAGCCTCAGTCACTTCCTTAAGCCTAGTAAATACAGTTTTATTCATTGTGTATTATTCAATAATATCTCTACGTATTATAAACTACGTCCTTGTTTTAATGCTGTTTATTTCCATCATTGAACATTCAAAGAATCTATTTTCGTGACAATTTGATCATTGTCTTAATTAGAAGGGGTGAAGATGGTAAAAAAGTTACCTTTCATCCTACATGTTTAAGTGTACACTCTTATGTTTGCAAAGGAAAAACTCTATCTTGCAACGAGAACGTTTTCTTCCCTTCAATGTTCATCATTTTTTTTACTATCGCAATGAACTAAACGCAGAAGGCTACTTGGCTAGAACTTCTCCGATCACTGTGCAACACAGATATTCTTTCCTAAGAGCTAGTGGCTGTTCCTAAAAGTGTTTCGTCTGCTGAATTCGAAAATATAATTTTATTTTTCTGTACCAGCCTTCAATTTTGAGGAAAAACGGGCACTGATTAGAAAAAAGGGGGCAATTTCAGACATATTGGGGCACTTCTCTACGTGGTGTTTGCACCACTGGAGTGTAGAGATAGAGTTCTGTGGTGTCAGAGGAGATGCTACAACTCTCCAATGTGTTATTCCATGCCGGAAATGAAGCAGATGTGACTTTTTTAAAATGCATCATAAAAGATGTACACTTCGTACTCAATATTAGCGTAAGAATATCCAGTTCCTATCTCGGGACCTTCCAGTTGAAATGGGCAGCTAATTTTTTTGTGTATGACCTTTCAGTATGACCTTGATTCTCCCAGCGAATTGTCAAGGTAGGTTTCTTTATGATCTTATTGACGGTTTTCTTGTAAGGTTGATAGAGACAAAACATGGGTCCTACAATTGTGCTTTAAGTCATGTGCTGAGCGTCTTAGAGATTGGTTGAGGGGCACACTAACCTTAATGTCATTCGCTCTACATACGGTTTATCGTTAACCACATGCCCATACAAGTCACTGCTATATTTATGTAACATTATTAGTACATTTCTGCCACTTGTATGTCACATTATTAGTGTGTCTATTTCTCCAAATCTAAGCCTGATAGAAAGAAACGGATATCACTGCAGTGATAAGTCACACTGATACTATGATGCTTGCATCAAATTTCTCAGGAAAGAAGTAAAAGTTGAAAATTTGTTGCACAGTGTTATCAATCAACTTATTAACTGTGATTGAGAACCATCCTCGGGGCCAAGATAGTACCAGTATTGTTTAATTATTTTTATCAAGTGTATGGTTCCTAATACCTCTAACCCACTAAATGCTGAACAAGGGCTTCCCCCACAATATGTAAATCATTACGGGTAATTGGATTATATTCATTCATAATTTAAAACTTTCATCTCCCCTGAAACATAAATATACTGCAAGCATGACAATTGTTAGTTGTATTCAGTGTTTTCATTTGAGTGGACAAGATTACATTCGTGAAACTAATCAATAGTTTAAAAGTCAAAATGTTTCAGAATGTCCATGAAACAATTTTTGCTTTCAGTTGGTCTGGGTGGGCGTTAGTCACACGTCTCCTATTTCCTCTATCAAACCTTCTATATCAAGCGTAGATCAAACTCTCCGCTTCCTAACAGGAAAGCTTGTTTCTTCTGCGTGTGCGCAAATCACAACACAACAAATTCTTTGGTTATACGTTCCAGCCTGACGAGTCAGTTCCCCAGATTTTAGGGCTGCCACTAACGTACGTAAGTAAATTGTCAGAAGATACTTAACCTTCAGGTTATTATTTATGAAAATGAAAGTTAATTATTAAAGTATATTCATTTTGATTGTTTGATTGTTGATTGGAAATTCCTCAGATCTTACAGAAATTCCTCATAATATGCTAATAAAGATTACTTTTTGTTACTAATACGGATTGCAGCATCAACCATTAACTTGAACTCTTTCAATTTTGGACGGGCGTAAGCCATATTGTAGGCCATACAAATAATTTTATCTTATGAGCAATTTCAACATCGTCTCCGCTTTGTTATTCAAGCCTGTTTATAATTAGTGGATTAGAATTGCACTGATTAAGGATAAAAAATAGGTCTTCAAAATTAATATAATTTGATTTGTAATTTCCTTTATTTCAGCTAACAGCTGTTCTTCCACCCTTTGTTAAATCATACAATGATATAGTACAATTTAATTTGACTGAATTTAATCTACTTCAGTCAGGTTCTAATTTTAAAGTTACAAAATGTTTAAGGGTAGTTCCTGATATCACTAAAAATTTAGCTGGGATCAGGTTTGGCTAATGTTGGAATTTTACTTACAATTAGAATAGAAACTATGATTGCTACCTTATCTTTTCTGTGAAAATTGTGCTCTTCAAGAGACGTCATCCTTCAGAAGTGTAACAAAATTAACCTGTAGAGCCCCGTACAACCAATAAAATATAGATTATGCGAATAACAGTGAGTAAAATCGACAGGAAGCTGAGAAATATGTAACTGGATGTTATATTTAATGGAGAGTTTGGAGATCTCAGAAAGACTTCTACCTTCTCCTTTATGCCAGCGTATCTAAGGTCGAATCCCGTCTGGGGCACTACTGTTTTGTAGATGTTTAACAAGTATTGCACTTTTATAATCGTGACGGGCCGAAGTCAAAAGTTAATAAAATGGCCCATACAAAATAAAGTTTACCAAATATTTTATTCTGCGTTTTCTACTCATTTTTCTGTATTTTCTGCGAGAACAGAATTAAGGAAATGACTGTTTCCGAGACCACACTCAGTTCTTAAATAACGTTTTAATTCTATGATAGAACGCATACAAAATGTAGGTACACAAGTGTAAATTTGCTTTGAATGTTACACTTAATGATAACGTATGTGTATTGCAACATAGCAAAACCATTGGCTGATGGAGGTGGCGATGATGGGGGAGGTCTTAATTCTAGTCTGTTTTATTTTCTTTCCTTTTCAAAAGTACCGTACAGCACATATTCGTTTTGAACAAGCGCGAAAAGCCAACAAAGGGACAGAGAAAGAAAGAAAGAAAGAGAGGAAAAATAGATGAAGACAAAACACAAAACGAGAAAGCCGAATGAATGAGCTCTTTCCAACTGGAGCGTTTATTAGGTTCGGTCCTGGGGTAATGAGTGATGACGTCACGAGCTCCGTCACTCGTTGCAGTCCACATTCGGTCGCCAAACAATACTCGGCAAAGCTTCTGTTGGACAAAAAGGAACTGATGGATTTTGGAAAATGAAACGAAGACAAGAATGAAAAAACACCACAAAGGAAGACGAAACTGAAAAAAAATAAAAAAAATGAAAAGCTGACCAAAAGACGAAGGGGCTGGTATGGTGCTGCGGAAGAACTTTTTTGTTTTTGAAAAAAATGAAGAAGAATAAAATTATTCTCTTTGAAAATGACGTCCAGAATGTTCGTTTTCAATACGTCTCCATTAACATACAATAATTGTTTCATTTTTTGTGTGTGCTTGCATCACGTTTTGAGAAAAACACGAACCGTAGCTACTCGTATAATCCAATCAATATCCGTCCGCACTGAGTTTACAAGAAAACTGATGGAAGTTATATTTATGGATTGTAGCGAAATTGGTGTAACGTAAGTACTTGAAACGTAGTACTAAAACTAGACTATTAGCGATAAATTATAATACAAAGTAGAGAAAATAATCTCTGTACAAAGGGAATGAATACACAGTAAAAAATTGTTTCTTACAATTGAGAATAAAGTTCTTATCTGTACACAGAGAAACATTTTTCTTAGAAATGAGATATCAGCTTTGTTATTTAATTTAAAATGAGAACACAACGGTTTTTGAAATAAGGTAACTGATCGTGTTTCCAAACTCATACATTCTCATTTTAAATTAAATGAGAATTCTGATATCTCATTTCTAAGAAAATTGCTTCTTGGTGCACTGATAAGAACTTTATTCTCAATTTTAAGAAACCGTTTTTTACTGTGTACAATCAATGCGAACAATTATTTTGTAAAAAAAAAAGAGTGCTGCACGGTTTGTTTAGAAACCCTCGACAATAGAAATCTGTGGCTTGATTCACTAGGGAAACACATTTTTGAGTATTAATGTTCTTCAACTAATTCACACATTACGATATTTTCTACCCACTATTATTTTTTGAATGAGAGCAGATGGTACACTACAATAAATGGTTGTGTTAGTCACCCTGGACATCGGAATGTGTTGAATTAATACAACATTTCTTGTAGTGTACGGACTTTTGACAGGTATCTCGTATTACACTAAAAATGAAACTATTTCAACAACGTGCTTAATACAGAATTCGTATACAAATGACGAGCAATTTTGTCATTCCTTGCTTCGTAAAAATCACAGAAGTTCTAACTTTAATAGTATCACATTGTTACAACACTTTTATTTTTAGTAAATACATATCGTGGGGTCAGCTATAACATATTCGAAAGAAAAATTTGCTCTGCATGATTAGTGTAAAATTCATACGAAAAGTCGTATGTTAAACTGCTAAAAACTTAATCCAAATGCTAGATAGCCGCATGGTCACTCACTCACTGACTCAATGACTGACTGACTGATCATCAAAATTCCCAGACCAAACTACTGAAACTAGAAACACCAAATTTGGTATGAAGGTGTATGATCATGAGTAGGTAAAGGAAAAAATCCGACATTTTGAAAAAGTCGCCATATTGGATCCAAAATGGCCGCCCGAAATCCCATTGTTTTATAAAATAGAAAGCTTAAACCGCTGGGGCTAGTAAAATGAAATTTGGCATGAAAGTACACTATCACTAGCAGGTTACGAAAATATTACGAGATGCATTCAAAGACGCCATCTTGGATCCAAAATGGTGGACACAAAAATCCACTTTCCACACCGTTTGAGCTAGAGATACGAAATTTTGCATGATGGTACATGATCACTAGTAGTTTAAAAAAATATTACAAAATGTTGAAAAAGTTGTCATCCTGGATCCAAAATGGCGGATCTAAAATCCATTTTTCACACCGTTTGAGCTAAAGATACGAAATTTGGTATAAAGGTGCATTATGACGAAAAGTTTACGAAAATATTACAACATTTTGCAAAAAATGCCATCTTGGATTCAAAATGGCCGCTTAAATACCCATTTTCCACATGGTTTGAGCAAGATAAATGAAAGTTTACATGAAGATGTACCATCACAAGTAGGTCACGACCGTATAAGAAAACATCTAAAAAGTCGTCAACTTGAATCCAAAATGGCCGCTCAAAAACCTAATTTCCAAACCATTGAAGCTGGAGAAACGAAATTTTGTCTAAAGTTGTATGACCTAGAGTAGGTTACAATAAATGGGGCAAACCTCCCCTTTGGGGGCGCAGCCTCCCCGTGGGAGGGTGCAGATGGACACCATGGCTGTGTAGTCCTGCAGGAAGATTTTGATTAAGATAAAGGGGTGCAGCCCTGCAACACTACCGAAGTTGGGGGCGCAGCGCGAGTCCATATACTATTTAGCCCCATGGACACTCACTGATTCACTGACTCATCCATATAAATTCACAGGCCAGACTACTGGAGCTAGAAACACAAAATTTGGTATGAAGGTGTAGGACCATAAGTAGGTAAAGGGAAAAAATCCGAAATTTGGAAAAGGTCACCATATTGGATTCAAAATGGCCGCCAAACCCATTGTTGTATAGAATACATAGCCTAAACCGCTGTAGTTATTGAAATGGAATTTGGTATGGAGGTACATTATCACTAGTAGGTTACGAAAATATTACGAGATGTATTGAAAGACGCCATCTTGGTTACAAAATGGCGGACCTTACAAAGCATTTTCCACACCGTTTGAGCTAGAGAAATGAAATTTGGTATGGAGGTGTATGACCAAGAGTAGGTTAAGAAAATATTACAAAATGTTGAAAAAGTCCCCATATCAGATCAAAAATGGCCGCCAAACTTATCGTTGTATAGAATACACAGTTTAAACGGCTGGGACTACCGAAATGAAATTTGGTATGAAGGTATATTATCACTAGTAGGTTACGAAAATATTACCAAATTTCTCCAGAGACTCCATCTTGGATTCCGAGCAGCTTTTATAATAATGAGAATGAGCATTTATAATCTTAATCTATATATAAAAACAGAAGTTCTGAATTACTGACATATTAACGCCCACGCCAAACGAATTAAGCTATAAACTTGAAATTTATGCAGTAAATAAATTTTATGACGTATGGAAGGAAGGATTTTTGGAAATTCAGCTTGAAAAAAAAAGTTGTTACAACAAACTTTGCTGATGTTCCAAGAGGAACGCGTATTGAGGAATTAAAGGCGTGCATCAAATTTTCATCAACAACTTATACCTTAAGAAGGACGTGGGAGTCCACATAAATGGTGACATGTCGGCAGGAAATTTTTCTGATATCATTCTCAAAATTGGTGATGGAGAGTTTCCTACTTTTTAAGGGAAAATAAGTTTACCTCATCATCTAGGTCAGGTCGTATCCAATGTAACAGATCTTACATCCAAAATTTATTCCGATATGCAGAATATTCAAGAGAAACCCATGGAACAGTTATGTGAGCGTGCAGTTTTAACACCTAAAAACAATACGGAAGCCGCAATAAATAAAATTTTCTTAGATTCTTTCGACAGTGACCCAATGGAGTACCGGTCCGTACACTCGGCAGTTCAGAGTGGTGATGTGATTCACTACCCTGTGGAATTTCTAAATACATTAAATCCTCCAGCCCTCCCCCGGACATAAACTTCTCGTAAAAGTGGGAATACCTGTAATGTTCTTGAGAAATCTCAACCCACCTAAACTTTGCAACGGTACTAGACTACGGGTACAAGTTCTCAATAGGTATGTGATCTAGGCTACGGTGGTAACTGGTTCTGCTCCATTTGATTTTAAAAGGCCACAGTTTCCCTTGAAAGTCTTTTTTTGCAATGACTATAAATAAGTCCCAGGGGCAGACTCTCAAGACAGCATGGTTTGACTTAAGGGAGGATTATTTATCACATGGACAGTTTTACGTCGTGCACAGTAGAGTTTGGTAATTCTAGCACCACAAGGTTCAGCTAGAAATATAGTTTATAAAGAAGTCCTTCAGTAGCTTACTATGAAAAATAATAAACATTAATATTTCGAACATCTTTGTCCATCATTTTAAAATAACTGTATGAAATGTATCTACATATCTTTAGTCTCGAAAGGAATATAATTTAGTAGAAAAATATAGTAAAAATAAGGATTAATAATAATACTAATAATAACCTGTACGAATTCCTTAAATCTACGCGAGCGATGACGCGGGCAACTGCTAGTTTTAAAAATATAATAACATTTCGATCTTTGCCAGGATGTTGTTATTTTAACAAAACATTTTTATAATACAACAATAGGAATTCAAATATTTAAAAAACAATAAAAAGAAAAAAAATCTGTTATCAGTATACTTGATAATGGATACAGACGTAGTCGAAACATTGTGTTGTTCGTTTAATATGTGTATTTAATACGCGAGTTGAATAATCAAGTGTGTTTCAAACATCGGACCGTAAAGTTTTGATTTATGTTAAAGATATGTATTCAGCACGTGACGCTAGAACACTATTTTGTTTCATTTGTGCATATTAAAGAGATTCATTTATGAGCTACACGTTTCATTCAGATCATGTTATGGGGCAAAATACTAACCTTACAGTCAGAGAAAAACGACACTGGTATGAATGACCATTAATAATAGTGATTTCTTCCCTTAGTTACAATTCTGTAGTTACAAACCATTTCTTGAAAGATTATCTTCGCAATGGATACTGTGATACGTAATCATACCTTGACAGACATTATTACCTAATTTTGGTAGCTTTTAAAAGCGCGTTGACCACTTTTATAAGTAAGTTAGAAAGACAAAATATGAAATCCGCAATCAGCTTGTAAATCCGCAATCAGCTGACGTTCTAGTAGTTATTCAGCCTGAAGAACACAACTTTTTCCTGAACGCAACGCAACGCCTGAATAAACATCATTCTACCACAGCAGTTAACGCATTTATATAAATAAGAGAACAGTAACTTTCTAAGGAACTAAACTCTCTCCAGATTTTGTGGTATTATTGAAATGGTGTTATTACTATATTGTACTACCACACATAAACTTTCAGTTCAAAATTTTAAAAAAAAATCCATTCTGAAAATATTATATCGTTCGCTCATTGAAAATGCAATTTCGTGGTTATAGAGACACCTGAAAGATGTAATGAAGTAAATGAGTTATTCTATATGAACAACACATTGGTTTGCTCCAATGTTCGCCTAAAATGATTTTTTTTTCTTTTCACAATTCGGAAGGAATTGATAGTGGTGTTCCATTGGCAGCACATGCTCATTCATGATATAGATTATACTACTGTGGTTTACCCATAATAGAAAGGTCCAGGTGACACCTGATTTCAATTAAAAAAAAAAAAAAGAGCAGAAAGTGGTCACTAAAATTTTACTCATATAGATAAAGTTAATGTGGCCAAAAGAAAATATATCTTCTCACATTTTGACCTGAAGCAATTCTTTATTTTCTTAGGTTTTAATTGAATTGCTAATTGTTATGAAAGCACTCATTAGTCAACATTTTGTTCATTTGCACGTGAAAACGAAAGTGAACAATCTAGTTTTAAAAAAAATCCATTCCACTTTCTCTTATAGCAGTAGTACCGTTTAGAATTCGATGAAAAAGTTTGATTCCTGTGGCAGATAGGCCATCGAAGTTCACTCTACACTTCTGAACAATCGATCCACTTCATTGACAAGAAAATTAGTTTCAAAAGAGCTTCTTTCCTCACCTCCAAACTTCTATCTTTGGCTGAAAATATTCCGTTGACTTAATTCATCAGAAGTTTTGAGTTCTTTTTTTCTTACAGATCAAATTGCAGCATTACTCTGATCGATACTTTCAAGAGGACGTTATCAGGAGCCACAATTCTAAATTTAGTCTTCGATAGACCACTTGATAAGGTGTTAACATTCGAAGTATTCTGCATGTAGTATTCTAGTAACACTAATACTATTGTATCAAGTTCTAACATGTTTAAGCAAACAAACATAGCCCGCACATAACCAAGTAATACGCATTATTGTATATCGGACCGAAATCAAAGATTGAGAAAAGAGCAAGGTACCTTAGCGGTAACGTCCCGGATTACTAATTGGAATATCCTGGTTTGTGAACTACGTCGCTGAGGCTTTTTACAGATCATCCATCATTCAGCCAAGCGAATATTTCGACGGATCCTTCTCTATTTGAACGGAGTAGTTTGCAGCCATTTTTCCCAAATCTGTAGGTCTTGTCCTTAGAAGTTCAGCAGCTCATTTTGGACGTTACTAACAAGTGAGTAGTTCATATGCATGATCGAACGAAACGCGAAAATGTCATTGATAGATAACGTTAATACAAGGAATAAATGAGTTGATTATTTTCAAAAGCCGTCCATTGAAAAAAAGAAAAATGTAAATCCAGTTTCATGGCTGATGCTGATCTCTATGACAAGGCATGGTAACGGTTGACTTGCAGGGTACGCGGTTTTATTGTCAATGATGAAAAATTAGTCAAGAAGGTGAATTTCTATTTTAGAGATGGACAGTTTTGCATATCCACGAATTAGAATTAGACCCAGTCCTCCAGTGATTAACCTCAAGAACGTTGGTTGGGCGCCTGGGGGGCACGCAGGTTAGAATCCTGCTGCCTCCCACTCTAGCTGAGGTTTCAAGGGTCTACCTCAATTCAGCTGAATGCCTGGGTAGCCTGATGTTGGTATACTCACAGAAGTGTATATTCCGGAGTCATAGTATTTAATGTATTATTTAACTTACATTTATGAGCCACACAGGCAGTTATAGATAGAAATCGTATGGATTTCTGCGTTTTGGCCTACTTGAAAGGGTACTTTCAACTCGTCGTGTCAGCATCTCCGGGGCCTGTGAAAAGCCTGTAAGAAGGAGTGGCAGTGGATTCCACTCCTGTACTTCGTCGTCGTAGCCTTCTACAATGGAAGTTACGGTGCAGATCTATACGCTGTTAAAGTCGTCTGCTACTGAGAATTGTGGGGGCCGCCATATTGGCTTCAAACAAACGGTTGCCTAGGAAACCTGCCATTTGATTTCTATAGGATTTTGAGAGAGGTTTCAAAAGTAAGCTTGTGCTCTGTAATTAGAAACATTTTAACTGATATGTGTTAATATTTAGTTACCGGTACTTTAAAGTTCAGTTGATAATAAAAGTATAAAATATTTACAGATCTAATGAAATATTAGAAGAAATATCGTATTTAATCTGACAACCCACCTGTTGCATTATAACAATGGCGTTATCATATGAGGCGTTGTTAAATGTTTTGCAAAGATAAAA
>JAGDQP010029347.1:0-23439 GCA_022664845.1 Lepisma saccharinum | reverse complement strand
CACTCTGAAAGAATTTCAATTACTGTATAATAAATGTGAGCTAGTTATAGCTGAAGAAGTTAGTGTTCAGTGTGCTTTGTGAAAATTAGCTTTAGATTCCACTCATGAAGATGATCTTTAAATTAGTATAATGTGGTATCTTACACTGTAATTTGTGCATTCAGGTTGAAATGCTCTTTCTCGTCCAATAACCTAACAAGAACTTAATTTTTAAAAGTACGTAACATACTGAAGAAACAAGTCGAGCTGTCTATCTTTAGGAGTTACGTCTTGTACAGGCTCGGCGACAAGTATTTGAGCATAACTATTGCTCTATCGAGAGCTACTACATTCAAGCCTCGAGAACTTAAAACATGTTACATTACTTCTTATTCTTTACTAAATCTCTTAGAAAGAAACTGTTAATCATTTTCAGAATTAGACTTTTTTCCCCTTTGGTTAACATTTTTTAAAGTGCTTTCCGCTGCTACAAAGTGAATATTAGAGAACATAGAAGGCTTTTTCTATCGTTCCTCATAGCATATATCATAAAACCTGTTTCGAATGGATTGTTCTAGAAAAGTAGCATTATACAACAAATTCTGAATAGTCCAGACAATTTACATACATTACTGTGACATGGTTAGACACATTGACACAAGATTTAGCAGTGGTGTTATGATAAGCCTGTATAAAACACGCTATAAAGAGAAAAAATCATTCCTTTCTCTCGGTTGGAGGTAAACATTGAATCGTTGCATAATAAAAAAAAATATGTATTCCTTTATGACAGAACAGATGTGAAATGTTTCCAATTTTATACATTCTACACAGACGATTAGGTTTGGCTGCAAAAATACTACATAATCACGTGATCATTATTATGGTGTTGTCAACATATATTTACGAACCATGTATAAACACAGTAACGTCAAATATATCGAGGTTACAGAGTCTGGACGAACAACGTCGGTTTAATTGAGCGTTACTTTACTACCAGCTTGGCGATTGAGACTTAAGGATGTGGAAAAAATCTTGTTCATGCAAGGATTTGTCACATTGACAATCGAATATCGGAGGAACAATGCATAACATAAAGCATCCATCTCAAAGTTTGCCTATCTGTTGCCTTGTCGTCATGCGTTTGACTTGTAAAATATATGCTGTCACTCAAATGCAATAAAGAATACACAATAAACTTGTTAAGAAGAAGGTATTACAGTGTGAATGTCATCTAAATAATAAGAAGGAAAATGTCCATTTGAATAAACATTCTGTATTTACGTTTCCGTGAAAACAGAATCTGCCACTTGCGCAATAATGATTGCCTTTTTCTTAACAGAAGAAAAGAAGAATGTGTATTTGTGTGTACGTGTAACGTCGCTGTATTCAGTATATGCTGGAATATTGATAATAATGGCCTATGATAACAGCCATTAGGGTTGCCACCTGTCCCGTATTTTAGGTAAAATTTGAACGTCCCATATTATGATTAGCAAATTCACACATATTTTCAATATATCCATGATTTTAACAAGTAAACCATGATGAATTGTTTCCAATTGCAGACTGGCAAACAGGCCTAGTTCATATCCCCAGACACTAGCACAAAGGCGTATAATACTCGTGCCTTCTGTATGCTGTAGTTAGTAATAGATACTAACGCCAGCTGTGGTTAGAAAATTGAAATCTCCATTTTTCGTCCCCAGTGTTTTTCGAGAATTATTATAGACGTTTTAAATTGTGCGGGTAGTCATATAGTACAGATCCTAACTAGTTACTTTCATTTTAGGTTATTTCAAATTTGTTCCGTATTCTATTTTTTTATTTTTATTTGTATTGCCCAGCGTTCCGTAACTTATTCCACGAAAGGTGGCAACCGTCACAGCCATACAAATTTGAAACACCAAACGACCGTAGCTTAGTTGGTAGAGTGTTGGTTTAGCAATCGGAAGGTTCTGGAAACGAATGCAACAGTTGACCATCCAGACTGAAGTTTTCCGGTGTTTTCCTCAGTCACACCGAGCAAATTCCGGAATGGTACCTAGTTAAATTCAGGCCGAATACCTGCCAAAATTCTATCCCCCGTCCTAGAGCGGCCTGAGTCTGAAATGCTAAAGGCCATAAACAAATTTGAATTCAAACAAGTTCGATCAAATCAAAAACCTTTTCATTGGAAGCAGTGACATCTGAAAACATCATATCTAATCAGATTTTTATTTATTTAATTTTTAGAATAAGACCAATTCTAATGTTTCTCTGGAGAAAATGTAAAGGTTCTTGTGCTAATTAAGGCAAACTAAACCCTTAGAAACAATTCGCTATATTTTATTTAAATTCTGTTTCATGGCATTGGAAGGAAGCTGCAATAGTCTTTATCATTCTATATTCGCCTGATGAAAAAATCTTGTTAGAAAATCTTCAGTCACAATGACCAGCACGGTCAACATTTAAATCTTGTATGCTTCCTTAATACCGATTTATAAGCAAGCACTTCTCTACAGAAGAGAAGACGGTAGGAATTCACACAGTGGCTAATCCAGACTTAGACCCTATATAAACTAAGGCAGATGAAAGACAGGGACCTACTCTTGATAGAGTAACAGTAATCAAGGCTACATATAGACTGTGTTTATGTAGAAATTTCTCTCATAGGCCATTTTTAATCTTTTATAATTTTTTACTTAGTCCCCGTGCTCCAGGCGGTAACGTCGCGGACTTTGGTTGGCCAACGGGTAAGCACGAAGGTTTTAAACCCGTGACCGACCATTCTGACTGAGGTTTTACAGAGTTCTCTGTTTTACCAGGCGGATGCCGGGATGGTACCTCAAGTAAAGCCCTTTCCTTGATCTTCCTCATCATCACCCCTCCCCTATCCCGGCCTGACCCAGAGATGCCTAAAGACCATAAATATTTTTTTTTTTTCAATTTTATAATTTCAAAGCAAATAAGACTTACGCTTTGGAAACCAATGCTTAAGATAAACTCCCCTTTCCCTAAAATAATTTCTCACATAAAAGCAGAATCTAACACTTCCAAAACTACAATGAGACTGTGTATAGCTTCGAGCTTACGTTAAGCACTTATTTAATGATATTGTGATGATGATTGATGTTCTGCCCGAAGGTGAAAGGTGAACTGATACTGGTTTGCCATTGTCTCCCATCGCATAAACATGAAGGGACCTACAGTTTAAAGTGAAGGCTCCGAACAACTTCTCTCCCCAACCCATGATGCCTTGATTACAAGGAAATCAGCTTTATCACTCGTCCTCTGGGCATACAGAGTTCTCTGTTTTACCAGGCGGATGCCGGGATGGCATCTCAAGTAAAGCCCTTGATCTTCCTCATCCTCACCCCTCCCCTATCCCGGCCTAAAAGAGAAGAAACAAAATGATACTACTTAATAACATGTTGAAGTATGTATGGACTAATTAACAGAAAAATATATAAATAACAGAAAAATATATAATAACGGTCATATCTTTCATGACAATTTACGAGCATTGAAGAGATTTAGCAGCATGTAATGAAATATCTATCTACTGGCAATAAAAGCAAAATCTCACCACTGACTACAGTATATTGTCATCAAAAATTGAAAATTGCTCAGAGAAGTCACGCCAGTATTCTATTAATGTTTACAATTAATTAGTTAGACTATGGTACATTTACCTTTCTTTGAAGTATAAAGCTGAAAAAGGCCTAGTTGAAAAAGTTTTTCAAAATACTCAATATTTCGTGTAAGTTTATTAAGGACATCTTGCTCATTCTCTCTTTCTTTCGCTCTCTCTCCTCGCTCTCTCACACTCTTTCTCTCTCTCTAGCCTACATGCTGGTGTACAAAATCGAATGCGTACATCCAAACAGCGTTGATAATCACCTTTGAAGATCAAGGATGCTACGCTTGTGTGATATTTGCTTCTTTTTCTACCCCCTCATCCACATGAAACTCATCATTAATAAAGATGATACAGAGTCAATCTTACCCCTTTTCATCCTTTAGCAAACAACACAATTGATTTAAATTCACGTAATAAAAAGAAAAGGATGGGACACGAAGGTTGGTTTTATGGACAGGCCTAGGATTTGCAAGGCAGAATCATAAACCATACTCCAGACGATGGGAGTAGGGGACTCTGTTACAACCCGGCAAACCGCTCATCTTAAATCTTCTAACCCACAAATATACAGAAGAGTTAAACCTCAATTCGACGATACAACTTCCTTTTATTCCTCCCTTCTTCTCTCAGTGAAAGATAATCCAACCATTGTTAACACTTACACGAAATAAATCCACGTGAGGTTTTTCAATGCTTCTATTTAAGACCGACTGCCTTTGCCTATAAGTTCTCTTTGCAGCCGTTTTGGCGCTGTCGTGACAAAATGGTTGTCGTAGATAAGGGCGGGCAGCTGTTCCTGGTTAATCGTGTTTGCCAGTCATGACTTGTGAATTTGAAAACTACGTTATGAATCATTCAACACGACATGCGAAATATAATCAGCAGTGCTGCCAGGTCTTTTTTGTTTATTCAAATAACACTATAAGCAGGAAAGGAGTCAATAATCCGTTGTTATTAACGATATCTAATTAATTACAGATTTTTTTTATTTTCTTGCTATTTCAGTTTACTCCAGTTATTACCTAATTCACTTTAAATCAGCTTTTACTTGCCATTTGATAATTTCTAAAATAATAATCAAAAGTGCAAAATAATAATCTTGCAAATAAACAGAATTTTAAGTTCCAGTAAAGATTAAATAAAATGCTATCGAAATATCTCTTTTCACCAAATTCGAATTCAAGTTCAGTAGTGAACGTGTAAACATAATATAGCAGATAAATGGTAAAAGATAAAACAGGTTGGATTATAAATAGAGTTTTATTTTATAATATTGGTCTCTTCTTATACGAGAAAACGGTTTCTTAAAGTGAGGAAATGTGTTTTATTATTGTAAATAGAGCCTGGAAGTTGAAATGTTATCTTCTATCTAAGATTTGACAATGAAACTCACCATAATAATTGAAAAAGATCTTCTTAAAGTAACGCGAAAATGTTATTACATACTTCTCCTTAGTTCACAATGGCTTGTGTTGTCCTCAAATATTGCATCGTTAATTTAACTCATTTTCCAACGTAATACAATGATGAAAATTTGCACAGCGACGTACGTCGGGTGACAATACAATATTGTATTGTTAATTTCATACATTTATGTATATATATATATATATATTAAAAGCATATTTTATAAAATATATAGCATATAAAAGCATATATATATTTAATATGTTTTAAAATATTAAGTTCGTTATCCTAAAATAAATACTTTCCTGCAACTATGTGGTGTTTGGCTGGTTGCAGAACATTGTAGGGTTTGGGTCACAAAACATTAGCTTGAAAAGAGTATCTTAAACACCGAAATAACTCGGAAAAAAATAATAATAAACTTTTTAAAGACATCCTTTTCTTAAACAATTAGTACTAAAAAGTAAAAAATAATTTTGTATAGGCATGACTGAAAAAAAAGCATATGGCACGCTCTGATATACAGTCATTTTAAAAATTCTTCAAACGGTGTGAAAAGTTTTTTATTATTTTTGCCATGTTTGGTATATTTTTCTTTTGATTCTCTTTTCAGTGATAATTCTTACTTTGGAATATTTTTTTCCTTTTGGGAGGTTGCCATATTCCATGCACATGTGTTTTGTGTGTGTGTGTGTGTGTATTTTATCAAATGCAAATATTCCAGTAGATGTTAAGCTGTTTTGCGTTGAGTAAAAGGCAAGCATGCATCTCATATGCAAAATACCTTCAAAGTTGTAGCATATTACTTTCTGTTGATTTTCTTTTATCTTCATCAAGATCATATATATCATAACGTCTTGAAAATTGCACAGAAGAAATGTTTGTTAGAATAACTACGAACCAAGCCGACTTTCTCAAGATTATTCTGTTGTGCGTATTACGCTTATTAACTATAATTTCTCTGTATTTTAGCAGCCGCAAATACTCTTCTATATTACATACTGTTCCCCATAAAAGACGCTAGCACTAAATAACACTACTGATATCTAAATAGTCCATAATACCAACTAATTTCTAACATTCTAAATAAAATTTATAAATATAAACGTTCCTTCTTAAGAAAATATTTCACCGCAATAATAATTTCCTTACATTCTCACAGGCTGAGCACATTTTTTAAGATAATTTTTACTAATTTTTTAAATATTTATTTTTACTTTCTGATAGGAATTATAAGCCAGATTTAGGCATTTTTAAGGTGATTAAGTTTAAAGTGACTGCCACAACTTTCTGGGACAGTACATAACATAAATGAACCTGATTTGAATGGAATTTCAAGATTGTGAATGGAAAAACTATGAAAATGCCACAAATCCGAAAATCGCATTTTCTATGTTAAAATATTTGTATTGTTTAGCCTAACAACCTACAAATATTTAGAAGTTCTTAGAGTATTGCAAATAGTACAATATCGCGACGGAAGATGTAGTTATGGATGTTCAAGACGGAGAGACCCGTATTTCTTCTTTCCTGTAAAATTTTGTTTTTACCATTTCCATTGTTTTCCATTTTCTGTCTTCATTTCGACTTCGTCGCCATTTGGTTATGCAGCCAAATAAACAACGAGTTAATGTGGGTTGCATACAGTTAAAGGATAAATATTAATTTCTTAAAACCTTATAACCCTTTTAAAAGTAGAGATCAGATTAAAAGAGTAAGTAATATACCCAACCAAATCTTCAGTAATTATGATCCACTATATCTCGGGTGCTTGTGCAAAGAGTGTTAAAACTCAACTACTGAATAATATATTGGTTTAAGTATATTGGGGAAAGACTTCGGGAAGGTGTCGGCCAGGGCCTATGTTGAAGGTGCTATGCCGGTATTTGTCTCTTTCCGGTGATACTTAAAACTCAAAAATGTAGTTTTGTGGCTTAACCTCCTTTGCACAAGCACCAAAGATATTATATTTAAGAAAAAAAGGTTGGAATCGGTTTAGATGTTTTGAAATGGCGCACGAATCTTGCTTGACTTTTACGTACACAGGATGCAGTATTTATAATTACCATCGTACTGCAATAACCAAGAAGAAGAAAATGTTAATATGTTTTGAAACAGTGGCATTACAGGAAGTCAGCTTCAAAATTTTCATTTGAAAGTAGAGTAACTTTTAATTTCTTTGGAACGAGTGATTACTAAAATTATAAATATTTCCTAGGTTTGGCAACCTAGTATTGTTCCTAGTATTATTATAGAACCATTATTTCATCAGTAGCCTAGTTCATCACCGCAATCTTCAGATTTAGAACAGGTTGAAACAAAAGAATTGAATTATAGAAGTATACTGGGTGACTCCGAAATAATGGTGCAAACTTCGGTAGGTGATTATTTATATCAAAACAAGAAAAAATCCTTCGAAGAAATTCACAATTATGCATAGTTTGCTCCAAGTCACGGCGGCATCGTCGCAAATTACGTCATAGCTCGATACATAATGACGTAAGCGGTATCGGCTTAGTAAGTCTCATTCGAGGTAGTACTCGTTACATCTGTTTATCCAATGTTTTTGGTTGAGGGAGTGCCGGATGGGCAGATTTCGTAACCTAAGAATTTAATTGTCAAGGAATTAAATGGTTTAATAGGGCAAGCATACAAATCCCCTTTAACCTGTATTCGTCAATCATAAACGTTATTTAAATAGATGTATTGGATGCTACTTTGAATGTGATTTGCTAAGACGACACCGCTTACGTCATTACTTGTCGAGATATGACGTCACTTGTGACGAAGCAGCCGAAACTTTGAGCGCCTGTAGCTCCGAAACTAATCATATTTCCAAATTTCTTTAAAGGAAATGCTTTCTTATTTTGATGTAAAATCACCTCCCGAAGTTCGCACCATTATTTCAAGGGCAACCTGTATATGGAGAATTCAACTAAAGTATTTACGAGAACGGTGGCGTATCTGAAATATGTATAAAGAGGGTGAACTTGAAATTTTCAAATATGTTGAATGTAGTTTAAATATTGTTTCATCGGAAACACTACTTGTAAATATATTTTGACCATGTGAGCAGTTTTGGAGTCACTACAGATAATACCGTTTATATTCCATTAATTTTGTTTAATAGGCAGACTGCAGTATCGCCACAACTCAAAATTTTGCTGTTTTGAGATATCAACGTTTGAAAGTTGAGCTGCCGTAAGGATAGGCCTATACGGCTGTAATAAAGACAAATCAACTATGACGTAGAAAAATAAACAATTGCTTGCGGTGAGTTTGGGAAATAAAAGTACAACAATTGAATTGTTTATAGTAAAAAAATAATATATCAGTTTTCAATTATTATTTTTTTACTTGTGGCGCTAGTGCATCCGCAGTGCGTTATAACGGTTGGTATCCCGTTGAGATTGTTGAAAGACCAAGGAAAACTTCTGCACACACATATCCCACTTCCCACACACACACATACTAATAATTTTCTATACATAATAATTACTTTCTTATACACCTGTTCTGTATGACATTTTTTATAACATGAAGTTGTATGTAAACATAGTTGGCGTGGTATAGTGGTAATGATCTCTTCCTAGAAATTAACATTAGAAACTTTTTGCTCACTCTGCTCATTTTAACGTTTGTAGGTTCTTTTTTCAAATTCAACCACAAACATTCCGGAATTGTCACATAAAATTCAAGTTCTGGCGTTTTTGTATCTCTTTTCTCAAAGTAGTTTCTCTGATGAACAAGATTGAGACACACTTCTCAGACACCTAAATGAACTTAAAATGTAAATAATTAATAAATCTTTGACAAATATTTTCCCCATAGAATCAAATTTTATCCACTGTTTACTAAGTATTGTCATATGGCATGGCATGAGTTTATACGTGTTAATTGCCTGCAATATTTGAAAGACTGTCAAGAAATCCTTTTTTTTTACGTATTTGTGAGGTTGACAATGGTTGTTTATTGACTTTTTACCACATTATCTACCTCAGCAAAGGTAATTAAAAGGCCTCTGATTCTTTTGTTGTATCTGTGTAACTAATATTTATTAGTATTAAGAAATAGGAAATAGCAATTGTTAATTCTTTAATTTTAGACAGACACCGAGTTTAAAACAATTATCAAAAAGTCAAATAATCCCATGTTATTGTTAATGGACTTTAGAGCCTCGCCCCTTCCCCATTGATAATACTAACAACCAATTGTGTATGAGGTAATATTCTAATTCCGAATTCTGATGAGCATTGATGATGTATTGCAGAGAACAATTTAAACAAGATCAATTATAGTTGTTTAACATTCATAACGCAATCGTCAACAAAAATAAATTGCTTTTATTTGAATCTGTTTACAACGTTACTATCCTGGAAGTTTAAAGAACACAGAATCTTTGCGAATATGGTGGGTTCTTCTTTTGTAGTCGAGTGAAGAAAATAAGATCATTAGCTGAAATACAAATATTTCACTTACATCAAGTTAATTGTCTTAAAATTTGACTAACAATGAACACATTGATACACAGCAGTATGCAAATAAATTGAGCAGAGGACAGCAGAGAGACTAATACATTTTGTTGAATTTAAATAATTCTGTATGTAATTGTGCTCCATAAGTTTTCTTTATTATTATAAAGTTCTTATACGGACGCTTAACGATAGGCGGCGTGACAATCGAGGTCACAACATACGATAATAGAAGATCACTTATCTTTCTGGTGTTCTTAATAGAAAAACCTGCTGAGAAAAAAATCCACTCGCAGATGCACTCTATAAGTAATTTTCTGAACCTTCTTTTTTCCTATTTCCATTTGTGTATGTCTCTATTACGTGTCCTTTTCCATATAATGGATTTAGAAAAACAAAATTTCCACAGAGAAACAAGTTCACAAGAAACAAACACGAAATAGAGGGCAGTGAAAAGGCTAAGACAATAAGCAAAAAGAGCAAAGAAAAGAAAAATGAAACAACGAAGGTATGAGTATAGCGTGCCGTCTTGTTCCGTGGTTTATCATTATTGGTAGATTCAGTCTTTCGTGCTGTTTTATATGAAACCTTAGAATATAAATTATAAAGCAATTTTATTCGTTCTCGTAGCCGCCCTTCTTTTGCGCTTAGCATCCTTCTGGCACTTTCCACCCTTCTTTTATTTTCCTTCAAATATCCGCAACTTTTGTACTTCCGTGGACGAAATAGCTTCCATAAAATCTTCATCTCTTCTTCTTCATGAAGATGTTTCTTTCATCTATCAAGTCACTTCGGGCGATAGAGCAATTAGTTACTTTTAAAGAACGAACTGAAAAGACATTTCTTGCATTACTAGGTTTTCAATTTGTAATCTATATTTCTTAGCTTTCTCCAATCAGTCTGAAATATATTATTCATATTGTCTACAAGCCACACACCATCCCTCAGTTCTTGACTGTTTCTGTGTGTTTTGAAGCCCTTGACTTCAAGACCGAGTGAATACGAAATTGATATTTTTCTCCTTTCAATTAACTTTAGAAGAAAAATGCCACATGATTATAAAACAGACGCCGTGAAGCTAAATCGTACGTTATGTCTTGTACTCCAAGATTTTGGAGTTTGTTAATTAAATTTTATTAAAGTTACCTTAAGAGAAATTGTACTGCAAAGGTTAATACTTCAAGAGTGAAGAAAGAAAATATCTACATATTATTGATGTTTTGGAACTCAAACCCCGCGCTCGTGCTCTAATTGAGAAAGTCTATATTCATTTATCGCCAGAATGCACACAGCGCAGGTTCAGACTCTCGTCATGTTAGCCATCCTGTGTACGATTCTTTTTAATTTTTCTGTCATATCAAACGATTGCCCGGTAGATGCATTGACCTAAAATCAAGTCCGGTGCTTTATTTTTGCTTCATTGGACTGAATTGCTAACAGTCTGTTAGTCTAACCTAAGATACTTAAGTAGCCATGAAAGCTCAATGTATTACAATTCAATATAAAATTCAAATTATGTTAATTTAATTTTTTAAAATGTGGCGAAGTGAAGCAATTATTGCAAGTCTGAGGGATGTCTCTGTGCGAGCACTCTTTCGAGGTAGAAATGGGAAAGTGGCTTTATTCAAGGTACAATCTCAGAGTTCGTCTGGTAACATTAAGAAAGAAACTCGATAGCCACAATCAAAATGTTCAGATCTTCTTAGTTCGATACGAAGTGCGCGATTGTTGATCAGGGAGGAAGGATTTCAAATCTTGTTCAAGGCATGAGAAATGTTAATAGAAATTTACAGTTTATAATGTAATGAGTCCAAGCGTAGAGGGAACGAGGAACTCACTCTAATACGTTCCTGAATGTAGATTATATATATCAGTCTACAAAATCAAATATGCCATGGATATTTTCTGGTTAGAAAGTCCAACTCGCTTTCTTCTATCTGAATGTATGAGAAGAAGCAAGCTATTTGTGAAATATCGTTGTATTATACCTTGCATCTTAACATTTATCTTAAGTGAAAGAGAAATAATTATTCTTGAAAAAAAAAAATATTAAAGTATGTGATTCGAATGCTTATTATCGAAAATTTATTAAAAGTGTAAGAATGTCGGGTAATTTCTTTAATTGGTAGTTTAAATATCTTTATTCCTTTGGCATTTTCTCCTCTGTACAGGTATAAAAATGCCTCGCAAGAAACGAGCCCACACACAACAGACAATATATAATCAAATTATTTTTGCAATAACAGTTTCATGCAAATGCAGGGGAAAAATAATTTGAAAGTTTTATTTATGTCATGTTAGTAAATAAATTGGTCTCCAAACAAATATACTATTTTTCTTCTAGAAAAGAATTTAAGCATGTTGATGTGAACATATAACATTATCTTTGTGAAAGAAGGTGAATTACTAGTATTTTTTTTTTTTTTTAAAAAAAAGACAAATTAAATTCTTCATAAAGCAGCCTTTTTTAATTTACCTACATAGCTTACGTTCCAGTTAAATATTTGAGTTTCATTGTTGAACAAAAGAGCAGCGATTTATTCAAAGAGATAAGACAAATTAAACTACCAAGTACTATTCTGTTCTTTCCGGCTTAATTTTCTTTCTCTCTCTCTCTCTCTCTCTCTCTATCGCGTCCTTTTTTTTTTAATCTAGAAAAGTATATACCTACAATTTAGGTACCAACCAAAAGAAAAACAAACATCTGTGTATGTGGTCAGTAAAAACAGTCGACAAAAGGCATATTACCACGGCAAACACATTGCTCCCATAAATCCTATTCTTAACTAAAGTGTTTTAGACGAGTGGGGGTTTTCAAGCGAACATATGTAATTACCATTTGCGGTAACATTGGCGGGCTGCAGAATGGCAGTCTAGTTTCCGCGCGAGTCTTTCGTGTTGGGGGTCGCTAATTTCGCCATATTTACGTGTATATTTATGGGAGAAGAAAGAGAGAGAGAGAGAGGACTGCGTGAGCTCACGGAGCAATTGTCGTCGAGTGCAGAAGTGAAAACTAAACAAGGCCATTTTGCAGGCTAAGTTCATCAACTCTAATACAGATAGCAGAGGTGTGATAGTGTGTCGAAAATAAAAGCTTTTATTCAGTGTTTGTGCACACAACGAAAAGTAATCATTCGTTTCTCAAATGTTGTAAACATGAACATTTCATAAAATTTGAAATATGAAACTAACCTAAGGATGAACAGATTAACAAAGGACACTGTATTATTTTTCAGTATAGTCAAGCCATATTTACGATGTTCCAAGTATTTAACCGAAAATTCTTTTTTAACGCTCCTCTCTATTTATTTTAAAAAGAAATGTATGCAGAAAAGGAAAATAAGAAAATTTTGGAAAGTAGGGAGGATATTTTTTCTAATAATCATAGAACTATGGAAAAGGAGTAGAGATGGCTAAAACAACCGCTGTCCGGTGGGTGGGAAAATATTTGAAGGAGGGGGGGATTTTCAACCAAAATGTGGATTTTTACTCTAGGAGTGCCCAATTAAAAATAACTATTCTGCACTTAAAATTCATTTTTTAGTTGTTTTTTTTGGGGGGGACAACTTTAAATCATAATAAAAGATTATTGAGATCACAATTGAATTAACTTCTGCAAAAGGGCACATGTGACATTTTTTTAAAATGTATGTTTTCACTGAAATTGTAACTTCATAGGTTACATATTAATTGCTGTACAAAAGAAAATTATACCTTATTAAATTTCAATAATAACTGCCGTGCAATTACATGGTTAATTCGTTCAAGTACCAAGAGAAGGTCTTCAGCAAAATTGGTTGAATAATCTGATATACTGTCATTCAAGACTTAGTGGCCTGCTAAATATAAGAAAAGTATTTCGATGGAATCTGGTATTAAACCACAAGTAGAAAAGGTGACATTCCAAATTTAGACAAGATGAAATGAAGTGTATGGGCGGTAACATTAGACATTTCGAGTATGAAGACGTAGTTCCCGTGGTCCAGTTCACGTAGTTGCATGCACGAACATTTATTTGCCCATGGACTGGTAAAACATAAGTTTGCACTTGCGCTTGGTCTACCGCCATCGCTTCCTCAGTGGTGTGCAAATCCTACTGGAAAAATTCCAATAACCAAAAGAAGTTTGACGACATGGGTAAACTACAACGTTACTTTCCTGGGATATTCCTTTTCTGATCACATATTACATTTGGCCATCCACTACCCTAGGTGACTGTGCATCTGACATTGATGTTAAGCTACTGTACAATATGTGTAGAGACAAAATTTCGACATTTTTTCATCAACGAAATAATAATACAGTATAACTTACGAAAGACATGTGTTGTACGGCAGTTTTCACTTTTATGTTCTTAGAATGAAACATACTATTTGTGCTGCCACAGTTATTTTTGTTAGTATGAATATTCTGAAGATATGTAATCATTGTAATACACCATTAAATAAAACTGTTCATTTAATGTCTAGATACTCTTTTATCTTCAAACGAAGATAATCTACAAAGGAACATGTTACAAAATATTATTCTTTATAGACTAAGAAATAGATATTGTTAGAAGATAATATTGTATTTTAGTCACAGTTAGTGCTAACGTGTAAGTAATGACGGCTTCCAGTATTTCAGCTTCCTCTATTCATTATTTTTTTTTTTCTAAAATATCTAGAAACTTTAAATTTGTAACATGTACGCTTTTTGCAGAAGTTAATTCAATTGTTAATGTAGAGGGTAGTTGAAAAGTCACCATCTATCTAGGAAAATAGGGGAAGCTCGGAGGACGTTTCTTCTTAAGATATCAGAACATAGGCGGAGGTTCCAAAATTAGTGATCCATCTAATTTCGTTTCTTGTGCGTTTGGTTTTCAAAATAACAAAATCACAGAAAAAAATAGAGTTTCTGAAACTTTTATTGGTAAAATTTATACATTCAAATTTTGCACGCGAATTTCTATACATCTTATAATGATGGAGTTTGAGAACATTTTCTTCGGTTAAGAAAGCTAGGCCTTAATTGTCGTCCCACGAGCTACATTCGTTCCGCATGAATATTTCTGTTGGCCCGTCATCAAAATATTCACAAGTGACAAAATAAATAAAAATACTGATCAGTAAGATATTGAATAAATAGACATATTTTTTCACCTGAATTTTCCGCTTTACGAGAAGGGTATTTGTAGTTCCCTTCGTGGCCACGAGGCGCGTGTGTGAGCCTCGCTAGATGGCAATGCTAAAATTAATTTGAGAAAAGGGTCAAACAATTCCTAAATTTTACCTGATTTTGGTATTTTAAAAACATTAAATCAAGTAAAATTCTAGTTTTTAAATAATTTTAATATATGAGGAAATCTATTAGCATAACTTTTAATTTTCAGCATGTTCTGCAGAGAAATTCAAATGTTCATAGGCATCCTTCATTTTTGAACTAACGTTCTTCATATCACTTGATATGGCAGAATTCCGTAATACTTAAATATGTATTATGCTCTACACTCTCTAAAATTGTAATACACTAGAACCGCCGTAAACCGGTCTTCAATGGTTCGAGTCCTCGCCAAATCCGACCGTGACGATTGTTGAGGAATGTCTGAACTTCGTCTTGAAACACTGCGTACATTGTTGAGTAAGTTAGCTGATGACATTTGACCCGTGCGTTCTCATGTTTTACTTTACGAGTATTTGTTGTTAAAGCAGTGATTTTTGATAAGGTTTACAGTTTCTTTCATATTTTTGTAGTTTTTTCACAATTATCAAATAGATTTCTTTGGACTTCAGTGTATTTTACTAAATAATTCGCTCCTCTGATAATTAGACCTTTCTTGCATTCCAGCCATGCTCTCAGTCCTATAGGTGACGGATTAACGAAGTTCTACTGTATTGTCTTTCAATTGAAAATATACAGAAATGCTATTCCGCCGGTATGGTTACTAAAGTTCGAGTATGACCTTGGCAGACGAACACATCGCGAGTGTTTGAAAATAAAGTTTTCTAAGAGATATACGGGCCGAAACGCAACAAAATGACCGAAAATGGAGAGGACTGTAAGCAGTGTTCAATTCGTGATAAATTACGAAGAGCGGATCCTAAAACTAGTGGTTGCTTGTAAGTTTTCACCTACTATCTGTTCGGATAGAAATACGAAATACGTGGTTGGGATTATATTCGGAAACAACAGGGTATAATACATTCGATATTATAAGAATAATGAACTCACGACAAGTAGATCGTTGAAGTGAATTGAATTGAATTGAATTTAAGGCCTTTAGGCATCTAAGGCTCAGGCCGAGATAGAGGACAGGAAAGGATTCGAGAAGCTGTCGGCTAGGGCCTATATTCAAGGTGCCATCCCGGTATTTGCCTAGTGTGACTGAGGAAAACCCCTGAAAAAATCTCAGTCTTAATGGTCGATCGCTATGATCAAACCCACGACCTCCCGAATGCTACGCCAACGCTCTACCACTGAGCTACGACGGCTTGGTGACAAGTAGATCGTGTGCTCGAATGGGGGAAAACGAATATTAGATTACATCGTGGTTGGTAAGCCGAAGGGAAAGAGGCCGTTGGGTGGGCCTAGACATCGTTCAGATGACAATATTGTAAGGTATCTTCAAAAGGTAGCTGTTTGTAATGAGAACTGGCTTGATCTTGACCAGGATAGAATCCAATGGCAAAAGTTTGTATCTGCGGCGATGAACTTGTGTGTTCTGTAAGCTATAGAATGAGTGAGTTAGTTATTAATATTGTCCTCGCACAATTTTAAAAAATCCATAAAATTAAATAGAGGAAGATTAAGAAGAGAAAGTATTTATAACCAAAAGAAATTAAGATATAGCGATAATTGCCTATTATAATAATGTATTTTGTTATTGGTTTAAAATCTATTGTCTTTATTCATCTATCCATCTTTAGACTACTTTGTAATACAGTAAGAAGAAAAATTCAGCATTTAACATTATTTTTAACTTCTTATAGTGAGGGGTAAACACACATTTTGGTTTGGACGAAACACATACCCGTTTCGAGTTCGGTTGGTTTTCTAATGTCATTTGTTTTTTTCTCGATGAGAGCAAAGATACATGTATATATTTTTAAATATTACTAATTCCATAAAACACAAGAAAGTCACATTTATCTCTAATAATTTGTGTATAATGGAACAGTCTTTTAAATCTAAGTACCAGGCAATAATAGTTTAAGTATACTTTACAATTTTATTGTCACAATATTTCCTCGATTGTAATTAACACTAACGCTTGGAATGTAGAGTACAGTCATTGAAATGGGTATGTTAATTGGTAAGATTTAAAATATACTTTAAGTAGTTGCTTGTCATCTGCGTGAATCTGAATTGAACCTCTTAAAAAATGCCTTGCTAGTTGTCGCAATTGGTTACAATATATGTACTCCTTGATGTCTTTGATAATAAGCTAGTGAATTTAACAATGAATTATATCAAATATACAAAAAGTTGAAAATACAAGTAGTCTTCGCTGCGTTTTACAGAATCAATCGTAAACAAAATCATTATTTAATTACCAGCCAACGCAATAAAATGGTTACTAAAGAAGACTGTGAGAGAAATAAGATAAAAAAGATGTAAATCAGTAAATGTTAAAATAGCTTTGCAAAACGAGTTTAAACCAACACAGTCTGAAAGACACCCAGAGAAATTAAATATTAAAATGAGAACAAAAATAATAACATTAAAAAGGCTTGGCAATGATGGTGATAGTGTGAGGAGCAAGCGAAAATTGTTATAAGCTGTAGGAGTGGGAGAAAAGCAAAGATGCGTGTCACATGATAAACAACTAATGGCTTTATTCTCCTTGTCTGTTAGTCACACATGGGTAATTAAGGCGAATTATACATAGCATATGTGAATATGACTGAAAGTGTGTGTGTGTGTATGTATATCTGAGTGAGTGAGTGAGTGAACCTTGTGACAGCGGCAAAAAGTTCTGCTTGGACTCGGTCGATATACTCGTCAACACTTGGGCGTAACAACTCAACGTGGCAGAACAGCAACACATCAACTGTATTAGGTGCTGGTAGTAGCTGCGTTGTTTTTGGATTGTTTCTATCCTGCTGTTTTGAAAAAAAGTTTAAATTTAAAAACAAACCTGAAAGTTTTTTTTTTCTTTATAAGTAGTTTGTATTACGTTTGATCCGCTTGTCAACAGGCTAATTTTTCATTATGAAAATGATCTGTCTACTTGGCTATTTACAGTAAATGATGAGGAATAATTAAGAAGACATGTTTTATTATCACATTTTATTCGCATATTGTTTTCAGGACACGGCAGCACTATTTTTAGTTGTGAACTTTTACCTTTGCGCTTCAGATCCTTTATATCAAACACATCGGGTTTTGTTGTTTAATTTCACGGATATTTTGAGTTTATTAGCTCTATAGCGTGTGCTACTCTCATGACACAACCTATCTTATCCTTCCATCTGCTTTATGGCTACTAATAAAATCCCAAAACAAACTACCGTTACTATCAATATCAATATAGAACAAAACATACTAACAATACAAGTAAAATATATCCATAAAAAGTTTGGATGAACATGTTTTGAACATACTAGATTTCTTTCAAATATGAGGCCTCCCAAAATTCTATAAACTTTATAACTAATGTTTACTGTCTGTTGAACATTGCGCAATCATTTGAAACGATAAATGACTCCAGTTCAACTATATCTGCTCATTTTACGAAGTCTTAAATAATGCCTATTAACGAAACAAGAATCATGAAAATACTGATAACTCCAGCAATGCATCATGTAACTACGTCGTCATAGGTGCGTCACGACGTTCTCCTACTTTCAATGTGAATCAATCCAAAATATTTTGTAGCTTTCTCAAAGAACTCTGAATTATACGCTATTCCTGTAATTGAGATCTAGGGTCACAAATAAAAAAGAATCGAGAGAGATATTGAACAGGAAAACGTAGTGCTATATTAATTATTTTCTCCTATACCTATACTTCTACTGTTTATCACCATTAACTAGTCTTGAGCATAACAATGATCAACTTCTGCTAAATTTAAACTAGATTTACATTCTCTACTTTTATCCTGTGCCTGCCTATTTAGGCAACTTTAGTTCTGGCTGGAATAGAGTTACAATTCTGCTATCGATAGAACTTTGCAACATTTTTTTCTCAAATGAATTAGCATAATTTCAAAAGTTATAAATAAAGGGGAGATCAGGAGAGAGTGTTATAATCTTTATTTTATTGAAAAGTTAAGTAGTCATGGGGCATGCTTCAAAAAATATAAAATTGCTTCAAAAAATATAAAATGTTAAAATGACAGAGGGATAAATATATTCGGTTTCATAAGTCATCTGTTCCATTTCTCTGTCATCCGCAAATAAAAAGTACAAATAACTATTTTTAGAATTACTTTAGCAGCACCGAACGCTTGGGAACAGTGCTAGAGTAATAACGACAAAATACAATATTTTCTTTGCAGGCCTATACAAAAATGTTTGTGGACTTCAATTCCGGCTCTATGCTTCTGTTTGTAGTGCAAATTATATTGCACATTATCCTGCGTTGGTAGCTAATATCTAAGAAAAGAGGTTTTGCTTCGACTTCAGTCTTTCCCTGTTTTCTCGAAATTTGTGTTTATCCAGGAACGTAATGGCTCAGAACTGAGGTGGACTCAGCTCAGGAGAGAAATATATTCTAAGTTGAAATGGGAAGAGAGAACTATAACTGAGAAGCTACACTTGATGTCAAATAATAGAAACAATTAAAGACTTGATAAGACAAGTCCAAAATTGACTTTTCTGAGATAATGGCACTTTTTTCGGCTATTCAAAAAGTGGGGAAGGTCCCAAAGATACAGTAAGTCAAGAGCCATAAGAAACCCTTAGAAACAGGACACAGTTTCCTATTTTACGAAGTAAAAGAAAACAAGTCTTTGGACTTGTTATCAATCTTCTAAATTCAATGATGAAAATAATCTGAAAAGTCGCCAATTGCTGCATCATTGGACTTACTAACTCCACAAACTTACGTAATATAAAAATGTTATGTTAAAGAGGTGGTTATTACAGAAGGAAACAACCCTTTACTATAGTGAGCCGTGGCGCAGTTCGTTAGTAAGTTCTCAGCATATATTCCGTCAATAGTTTGGGAAGTAAACGTACTGCGTCTATACATTTTCTTTAACGTTTTAGAATTCTTTGTAGCTGTATAGATTGAGCTTTGGGAAGTTTTCCATATTATATCTTTGTTTAAATATTAGTTTTGCTGTCTAATTACTTTATTATGAAATTGTCTTGTCATTCATTGAACCCAATTTTAGCACAAATTACAGAATTGCTCAAACTGTAAATAACAACATAAGGTTGGCGAACTTAGAAGACTTTAAAATGATCCCCAAATGTGTTAAACACAATAAGAAGAAGAAATCTGCGAATGATTCTTACAACTGATAGAGAATTGCACGTAATAATATGTTTATTCCCTTGCTAACATAGACTTCCGTAATTCGTACAATATTGTAATTAACAGCTAAAAGGAGTAAATTGCCAGTATAATTGGCGTCTTCGTCAATTTTCAACTTCACACTGTAATTAAGAAAGACATATCCCCCCCCTCCCAAGAAATGCCACGAAAATCAAGAAAATTGTTATTATTTGAGAACTTTTCATGTTGCACGCATGTAGTTTAATAAACTCCTGCTTCGATGATAATTAACAAGGTTATCATTGAATGGACTAACGATTCTTTATTATATTTTTTAATTATACCAATATACTGAGGTCAAAACACCAAATAATATCATAAAAAATAATAAACCAGGCTCATAAAAAGGAAATTAGCAATATTTAAACAAGACGGTTGATGTATTAGGTTGATAAGACCTAATATGTTCGGTTCCTATTTTCTTTTAAATAAATTCTGGAAAACGTAAGTAGTAAGTTACTGACACAAAGATATAAAGAGGAAGCGAAGAAGAAGAAGACAGGTGTGGCAGTAAATTGACTCTTAATTGCAAACACTTTGTTTATTGCAAAGTTAGCCAACAGAAGTGAGTGTTTAAAGAAATAAATCTATAACACATGACGTGATTACAAGGCCAGAACGTCACATATCAGAAGCGACAGTACAATAAATTTATAAAATGCTTCCTCCAGTGCGTTTCAAGATGCGTGAGGTCTGAATTTCTTCGTTCAATTTATACTATAATGGTGTAAAAGTTACAAGTCCAGGAAAGATATTTTGATTAATTAGCCACTAACATGTAAGCGTCAACATGCCAATTATTTGTCTATTGCCATGTGAATAACCATATCATTAGCAAATCTACCAATATAATTTGCAATCACTGTCCAATTACTATGTAACAGCGATCATTAACCAAGAACTCTCCGTTCCAAACATCCCAGAATCATATAGCTAGGGGTACGGTATACGAAATTTCAACTTTTCAATTCGAT
The DNA here is from genome assembly GCA_022664845.1 of Lepisma saccharinum. Taxonomy (NCBI): domain Eukaryota; kingdom Metazoa; phylum Arthropoda; class Insecta; order Zygentoma; family Lepismatidae; genus Lepisma; species Lepisma saccharinum. The sequence goes on along the minus strand of JAGDQP010029347.1, from coordinate 2,503 downwards.
TTTAGTTTAGTTAATGTTTTAGTCTATATTGTCTATCTTGTTCTAAGGAGGTTTATCTTCGGAATTTCCTGTTAAATTAATTATAATAATTTTTATTTGAATAACCTTAACGCATGTTTAAATGTTATTTTAAACTCTGTAGATATGATAAATGCATATACTGCAAGGATCTAAATAATGAATTAATATTGGGACTTAGTTTGTATATTATGACTGATTCCAGTAATAACTACTGTTAATGTTACCGATAATTGTGACGTCGGAGAGCAAGATCCGCGTGTATAAGCAACTGAAAGTGAGAAATTTCAGAGTTAACCCAACCCGTCAATCAAGATACTGGACACAACAAACTACGTGACGTTTTTCAGCCATTTTAAATGGGTGAACATGGAACTAAAAAAAAAAAAAATCTTACTTTCCTCAAATTTTCAATAACATTTTCATGAGTATTGTGCAACATGTAGAACACCCTGCGAACACTGGCCTGATCACCAGTCTGCCTTACATCCCGCCAACTTTAAGAAAGTGTTCATAATATATCTAAATATTTTCAGTAAAACAGTTATCACTCTTGCGCGTACTTGAATTATTAGGTAAGTCAATTGAGAATAAGTCTGGCCGCTTACTACAGAGTTTGAAGGTGAACAATACTTGGATTAGGGGCATAATGAGAAATACTACTTTACTGTTTTGAACTTCATAAAAATTCTATTTTAAGTGTTCTGTTAAGCATTTACTTGGGCTTTGTGGGAAATATATAAATCAATGAATAGTTCTACTCTATGTATAGCTTTTACTGAGCTTAACTTTAGCCACGATAGATGGAATTCAATCGTAGATAATTGATCGTCAGTTCTATTCACTTCTAGATCGATGGTGGCAAATAATATATTTCAACTAGTCTCGTAGATTTTAAAAAAATATATATATTTTGAAAGTAAAACTAAATAGTTGAAATGTTCACTGCTAGATTGTTCGCATGCACTCACCTTCAGGCTATATAGCAACAACTTCGTACCAACAGTACAGAACAGCGTGAACTTCCACAAAATTTCCATCCTTCTAAAGTAAGTTTAGACAGATTTCGTGGTTTTCTGTGGATGTGTGTGGATGTGTGTTAATCGGCCATTTCCTTGATAACAAAGCGTCTAGTGACTCATGTTGACTAAGACCATTTTTGTTCTGCTTATGATAAACAATTTTCTTTTCCAAACAATGATATTTACTTGCGAGTAACTAAACACAGAGTACAACGAAGACCATCCTGGACCTAGTAATTTCTCATGTATTTGGGCACACATACAATTTAAGCGATCCACGATTATAAAGTATTTTCTTTAAAGTCTCATATCACTTGCTTTTTATAAAACCTTGTAACTATCTGTAGGTACACTCGGATGCATAAAAATAGCCTATGTTCGAACAGTTGCACAATATGGCGCATCGATCCATATTTGATCAGTATAGAAAAAGTAAGCATTCCGTATGGATTAAACACTTCATATTGCTAAGTGTTGCCCATTTGTGCAGCTTTCTAACTTTAAAAAGTTTTCCAGCGACCATTTTCTGTGAATCTAAGTGTAGGCCTTTATGTCAAATTTGAATACAAAACAAATAAAATGTAATATTACAGATGGAATTTTCATTAGCTCTCTCTCTCTCTATCTCTCCATTCATCGCACCATAACATTTCATAATATGTAGAATCATTACAAAAAGAGTAAATACTCCTTGTTTTGTGGTTTACATGTAAAAAAAATATTAAAAATGAACAAGCACAAGTTACTAAGAAGACAGTTACTAAATCATGTTATCTTGACACAAGTTAAGTAACAAGAAAACAACTAATATCAGAAGAAAAACAAGCAATTACTGGATATATTCGTATGATGACTTATATCGTTATAGATGAGTACACACACATACATATATGTACAATTGTTCAATTAGAAATCGTAAACTTAAGAAAGGGCAACTAGGGCATTTTGATAGACAGTACTTCTCGAGCAAATAGATTAAAAAAGAATGCATAAATAAAATGTAAATATGGAACTAAATCGAACGAAACTCATGTCATGATCCAAACAATAAATTTCAGTATTCTAAAGCCGATCTTATATGTTGGGTTCTTTCCGTTTCATTATCAGAGTTTAAAAAAAAATAGAAGCTAATTATAGACGATTCACTACTTGGAAGACCCACCTGTTTCTTCTTCTCTGATCCACATTCCTGCCAAACTTTTAATTGGAAAGACATGTTTAAGAAGAGCAACTGATTGATTCATCTTGTTCTTGGACAGCTCTTTGTTTCAGTGATCAAACAGAGCAGCGAATTACTTTTTCACAGACCAATTTGATGAAAGATGTAGTAGTAGGCTATTTCTACTTCGACGACAATAACTTTAATCAGAAAGAAAATGCTTTCATTACTGTTGAGTGTTCATTTTGTCGATTTTTCATATTATTGTGTTGCAGACTTCATTTTGGTTTCGCCATTCATACCT
>JAGDQP010029346.1:0-23440 GCA_022664845.1 Lepisma saccharinum | reverse complement strand
TCATTCTCTCAAATAGCTTGCATACGCAGCTAGTGAGAGAATGATAAACCGACGGCTTATGTGGTACTTGGAGCATAACAACTTGCTTTCCAATGATCAGTGTGGGTTTCGCCAATATCGATCAACTGTCGACCATCTTGTCCGGTTAGAGTCTCTTGTTCAGAATGCATTTCTCCGGAATGAACACGTTCTTACTGTGTTCTTCGATTTAGAGAAGGCCTATGATACCACCTGGAGATATGGGATACTACGCCAGCTTCATGATTGGGGCATTCGGGGCCACATGGCCCATTTTATAACAAATTTTATTAGCGATCGCTATTTTCGTGTGCGTGTTGGTGATCGTTTCTCAGAGCGTTATTTACAGGAGAATGGCGTACCTCAAGGGAGTGTGCTGAGTGTAACACTGTTCGCTATTGCAGTGAATAGTGTTATGTCTTGTATTCGCCCCCCTGTGCAAGGTCTTTTATATGTTGACGACTTGACGATTGTCTGTACGTCAGCGAATATCAACCTCGCAGCCCGGCAGATCCAGTTGACGCTTAACCGTCTTGTTGACTGGTCACACCAGACTGGTTTTCGTTTTTCACCAACGAAGACAGTCTGTGTCCACTTCTGCCGTAAACGAACTTGTTTCGTTGACCCAGATCTCTATCTTGGAGACAGACAACTCCAGTTCGTCGAGGAGGTACGATACCTCGGTTTATTATTTGATACCAAGTTAAATTGGCGTAGTCACCTTCGCCAAATTAAAATTTCCTGTACGAGAGCTCTGAATTTATTGCGTGTTTTAAGTCATCCCACTTGGGGTACTGATCGTACAACCTTGTTGCGCCTCTATCGCGCACTCATTTTATCCAAGCTTACTTATGGTTGTCACGCTTATTCCTCTGCACGCTTTTCAGCGTTACATACGCTGGATAGTGTCCATCATGCTGGAATTCGACTCTCCACTGGCGCGTATCGCACAAGTCCTGTGACCAGTCTTTGTGTTGATGCCGGTGAACCACCGCTCGAGATTCATAGGATGTACTATGTGCTGAGCTATCTTGCTAAGATATCATCTTTGGCAAGCAACCCAGCACATACCTTTGTGGTATACCCAGTTCAACGAGCCCTGTATGAACGCCGTGGTCACGCTACCCGACCACTTGGCATCCGAGCGGCAGAGTTGTTGGAGAATCTGAATGCAGACCGCCCAACTGTCTGTCCTGTCCGTTTTAGTCTCCGTCCGCCGTGGACACTTGCCCGCCCACGGATTGATCTTTCTTTGTCAACCCTTAAGAAATCGGAGACCTCCATGATTGAATTCCAGCAACGTTTTCTTGCGTTGCAGAGTCAGTACCCACGTTTTGTATCAGTTTTTACCGATGGATCCAAAACAGATGAATCTGTTGGATGTGCGTTTGTTGTAGAAGGGGAAGCCCGTCAATTTTGTCTTAACCCCAAAGCCAGTATTTTTACTGCTGAGCTATATGCTCTTTTAAAGGCTTTGGATTTTAGTCTTGTTCATGGTTTCAACCGCATCCTTGTTTGTACAGATTCGAAGAGTGTTGTTCAAAGCCTCGACAATATGTATTCGAAACATCCGCTCGTGCAAGATATTCTCTGTAAGACACACGCCATCTGCTCTGGCGGTGGTGAGGTTGTCTTTTCGTGGATACCAAGTCATGTTGGTATCCACGGCAATGAATTGGCAGACGAAGCTGCTCGTGAGGCCTCTTTAAGAGCTAACATTGATATACATCATGTCCCATTTCAGGACATGATGATATATTATAAGCAAATTACACGGAATGAATGGCAGCGACGATGGGATGACGTAGCTGCGAATAAATTGAAAGAAATTAAATTAACAGTTGCTCCATGGAAATCATCTTGCCGAGATAGTAGGCTAGAAGAAGTCCTTTTATGTCGTCTACGTATAGGACACAGTCGCCTAACACACGGATATCTGTTACGAAGATTGGATCCACCACGTTGTCATAATTGCAATGTGGTTTTAAGTATTCGTCACGTGGTTTTAGATTGTCCCGGATATAATCATCTCAGACAACGTTATAACATCCCCAATGACATGGCGTCATTGTTAGGGGATGAACCGAGTATGTTGCGGAGAGTTTTTAGTTATGTCCGTGAGACGGGATTATCTCCGTCTCTCTGAGATGATTATGTCACATAGCTGTTAAGTTTTATATAGTATTATTTTATTTTTGTGTAGGCCTATTTACAGCCTTCCCATTTTTACCTTTTATGCTAAAGACCCTCTACATCTTTAGTTTTTACTCCGATTTTATTTTTCTGAAGAGCTTACATCTTCATCTTTTATATGCTTTTATTATTTTAGTTAACAGCTATTTTTAGACGTGACAAAGATAAGGGGCTTCCCCCGTATCGGGACGGGCGTAAGCCATAGTGCTGTTACCGCCCATACAATTAATTTTATCTTTATCTTATGAAAAACCTTGGAAAATTTCAATCAGGACAACCTGTTGGCCCTGGGCGCGAATGCAGACCTCCCGAATGCTACGCCAGTGCTTTACTATGGAGCAAACGGTGATTTGTATTTTTTTCAATAATGATTTACGACTTCGAATAATGAGTGTTAATAATCAATTAAAAATATAATCATTATAATAACCAAAATAAATAAACCCACGCGGTCACAAATGGTTTGAATATGTTTTGTCTAGAAGAAGCAAGAGAGTAAGCTTAATTTTACTTAATGTTAGTGATCAAAGTTTTGCTTGGCACCCGGTTTAACCTGGTGATCAAGAGGGTGAAGCAGAGATCTAATTCATTCCTTACAATACACTGTTGTGTTTCAATGGTCTTTCTTTCTGGGGTGACTGAAGCGTGGATGTTACTCTCCAGAGTATACAAAAAGTTCCTAACAATAGTACTTGCCCCCAGAAAGAACAAACATGCCGCCGGAGGTGTACTAATAACACCTTGGAAAGACATTAGTCTGAAAGAATTTTCTGTTTGAAGTATTAAATAGGATAAAAGTATTAAATTATTTTAAAACTTTCAAAAAAACAAGTTCCTGTACATAATCTCACTTCTCAAGGAAAATAGAAATTACAATATTGATTGATTCAAACCACAGGAACAAGTATGCAAGATTTGGCCACGGAGACAATTGGGTCAACATTCCGTCATCAGGTTGCCGAGTTGGTCTGGTTATTTCAGTCAAGATCGGGTCCCAAGTGATTTGGGTCAAGACCGACTCAAGTTTCGGATTGAACCTCTGGGTCACGTGTGCTTGGTTAGGCCGGGTCACCAAAAGTGACCCCGGTTTCAACTCTGGTGAAGATATGAATTGTAAAAAGAAAATAAAAATGCGGAAACCGACAATCACTAACAAGGAAAACCTTCCCTGTGGACTGATAAAAAGAAAGAGTTGAGGAAAGACGGATTATATGTTCCGTGTGGAGTACAAAGCTGTATGGAGCACAAACACAAACACGAAAGAGTAAAGAAAGAACATTGCAAGCATTTCGAAATGTAGATATGAAGAACTATGGAAAAGATCAAAACTAAGCGTAGGAGATACGTAACGAAGAAAAGTTGAAGCAAGTAAGCGATAATATAGGAGACAATGGAGAGTAGAAATTGATTAAGACGTTAGGTGCGTAGGCATTCTGAGATGCAAATGGGAACATATATGAGTGAAAGAGACAAAGATGAAGAGGATTAAATAATGGAACTAAGGAAGATAAATACGAGAATAAGGCAAAGATAAAAATGTAAGATAGGTTGAATGGAGCATTAAAATAGTTCCCAAGAAAGTAAGTTGTCTTGAAGGACCTGCTACTTTTGGAAACGTGCTACTAGTGACGATTTTAATGCTTTCAATATATTTTATTTACTTTGCATTCTTATAGATTTTCAGTTTACCTCTGCTATTTACAGAACTTACCATATATGCTTTATTTGTTGGAGGAGAGGCCGATGTACCAAATCCAAAGTACTATACGGTAGTGACGTTGGGTAATGTTGAATAAGAAGAAAAATGCTAAGTTTAGATATACAGCTGCGAACCAGGATGGTCGTGTGATCATATACAATAGGCTCTGGTTAACAATTTATGCGTTCTTGGTTCAAATGTACCCAAGATCAAGGATTAATATAGTAACAGTTTTGGGGCCCACCCCGTGACGCGGAGATGTTTTTGGGACGCCTAAACTAATGGGATATACTACTTAACATCGAATGGATTATTTCAAATGTATCCTAGGATACAAAGATTTTGGCAGATATCTACGGTCTTCTTTTAGTCTATTTGGGAAGAAATCCAAAGTTTGATGCAGGTTGGCACGACACAGTAGACAGACAGACATATTTTGAGCTTGATGTATAACATATTAATTTGCACTTAACAGTTTATTAAATCTGGACGAGTTAAAGTAAACAATTAATTAATTCTTACATCCAGGTAAAGTATTCATGGTAAAAAAAGGCACATACATGAGTTAGAATACCGCTGTCGTCCATTTAGGCTGATATCTTCGAACACTTTCCTCAGCTTGGCCAGAATAATTCTGGGATGGTACCTGAACTGAGGTCCTAGCTGCTAGTTTCCACCATAACCGCACGCAGAAGAACGATCGCCGAGCGATGCCATCTTAAAAACGCACTGAAGCGCATAGAGATATTGAAATTTGCAGGACATGTAGAAAAGAACATGATGAATCGTATAAAGCGATTGCCGAAGAAAGGGCACATAAATCTATGTGCTCGTCTTCCGGCAATGTCCTCAATTGACCTTCTTGTTATCATTGTTCTTTTGGCCTTGATTTCCTTTCCACATTTCGTACCCTCATTCTCGATTTTGCCAGAACACCCTCCCCTGTGGGGGGTGTCATCCCCCAAATCCTCGAGATAATTCCCCAGCTTTAGAAATCGATAGAAACCATACAAAATTCGACTTACACCCTCCCAATTTTTAATTTTCACACACATCCGGCGAAAGTGAAAATCGTGGCGGGATTTGACCAACGGCTCTCTATTCACTCAGTTGAATCGCCGATTCACTAGTATTGATCCATTAGTATCTGCTCAAGTATTATGATTCGCCAGTATTATTGTCAAGTCACTATATCTCCACGGATTAAAATACTTTTGAATATAACTTCAGTTATTGTGGAAGTCAGGCCTACAGGATTCAGTATTTAGCCTCCAGGATATTACTTGTAGATCTGATGGCAAAGGAATATCAACAATTTCGAGAATCGCATTCCTGCAATGCAGTTGTCCTAACACGTGAACAGCATTCCTGGAGATTGACTCATTTCCTTTGCACCACGAAGAACCAAGTAAGTGACTGTATGTTAGTACGACTTCGAAATGAATTCTTTCATACATAATTAAGGTTAAGCAACTCTACATGATACTCTACATACCTTTAGAATGACAAACTTATGAAACATACGTTTTAGCTCAAGTAGTAATATCTCTTCAGTGAGTCAGAGATAGGGTTACCAACAGTCCGGTTTTTACCGGATGTCCAGCTTTTTAACCTTTTTAGAAATTTCAGGCCGGCATTTGTCGTTTTCTTTAGACAGTTTGCCATTTTATAAATAACATGAGCAAGACATTACTTTGCACGAATATTCATTGACAACGTAGAAAAAAAATTGCCTGGCTCAATAATTCGCACAGACACCTTATTTTCAGTGTTGTTACCTACGCATAAAAGTGAAAATATGGGTGTAGTTTTATACCGTTCTACGTATCTGCGCCAAACTTTGCTTGAGTATTCCTTAACACCCTAGGAAAGTGACTGTGTGGTTCAGCACTTCCCACAGGTGTCCAATTATTATTAGTGTTGCCATCTACACTTAAAAGGGAAAATATGAATAGACCTATACGGTTCAACTTATCCGCGCCAAACTTCGCATGAATATTCCTTCGCACCCAAGGGAAGCGAGTATGTGGTTTAATTCTATTGTCAGCGTTATCATCTATACGTAAAATGAAAATATGAATGTACTTCTATGCCGTTCAGCTTATTTGTACCAAGCTTAACATAGCTATTTCTTCACTAACTAACTCTATGGATTATGGAACTCGCAAGTTCATCGTCGCAGTAACAAACGTTCGCCATTGGATTCTATTATGGGCAATATCATGCCAGTTTTCATCACGAGCACCTACTTCTCGAAGATCTCTTCTAATATTGCCATCCCAACAACGCCTCCGTCTTCCCAATGGCCTCCTTCGATCCGGCCTTACAACCCGGATAGAATATAATCTTCGTTTTTCCCCTATCCGAGCTACATGGCCTGCCCACCTTAGTCGTCGCGATTTCATTATTTTTACATCTGGTGAATCGTATAGTCCGTGCAGTTAATCATTATGCACTCTCCTTCACTCTCCAGTCATCTCACTTCCTTCATACCCTGAGAAAATGACTGTGTAGTTCAACACATCCCAGAAGCACCACATTCTCAGTGTTACACCAATATTTATGTATCGCAGCGACGTAAGCCTCATAATCTATTATCTTCTTTTCCAGGAAATAAATCTGAAGCCGAAATAAGTTGTAAATAAAGATTGAAAGAAGCTATACATTTTATTTGTGTTTTACCCATATTTGGTCACATTCTATACCGTAAATATTGTATGTGTAACATTTGTTTATCTTTTTTTCAGGTCAGGTAATTATTGAGACAAATTTAGAATATTTCAGTATGATCAATTACATAGTGTGTTTGAAAGGAAAACTTGTGTAACAAACCTGATAGTGATGTTCTAAAACTTGATGATTATGTGAATAAGCGAGCATGTTACGGAGAATCAGAATGTGCACCCCTTTATGAAAGAATCTCAAAAGTGTCCGAAGAAGATTTTCTGCAGTCAACAGTATACCACAGTGCTTGTTACAAAAATGTCGTCCATACCCAAAATCTACAAAGAGCTGAAAAGAGATTATTGGCTACACCTGCTCCTGCCAAGCGAGGCCGTCCCTCAACGTCTTCAAAGGGAGAAAATGATAATCACAGTCATGAAACTGAATGATGTGCACCGCATATCAGAGAAAAGTTGTATGTTTTCAAATCTGAGGAGCGCGATAGAGGGGAACTGTTATTTGTGCCAAAAATAACATTATAATAATACCCCTCTGGGTAAAGAGAAGAATGGCACAAGAATTCTACTCAGAAAATAAGTCACATCCATTTTGCGAGTGATTTTCTTTGTGTCACTATGGTGGAATTTTTTTCTTTGTAATAACATTAAGAGATTTAGTATTGTCGCTTGCGCCATAGGGTTTTTATTAGGGATTGGCACTTGGATCCGGATTCTCACTAGCCAGATTCTAACGGATCCAATTACGGATACTTTTGGAATCACCTCTGCACCCACGAATGGCTCTCTGTATGCTGGACGTGTCGCCAAGTGCTGCATTACGAGCTCCTTCCACGTGGTCAGACCATCACTGCTGACCTCTGCTCACAGCAGTTGCAAAGAATGAACCGTGCATTGCGGCAGAAGGAGCCGGCATTGGTGAATCGCAAGGGTGTGATGTTCATCGACGACAATGCCAAGCCACATGTGGCAATGAGGACCCGGGAGATCCTTTAGTAACTTGGCCTCGAATAACGCCGACTTTTATCACAAGGGTATTGTGCAGCTGCAGGAACGTTGGCAAAAGGTTTTGGATGCTGATGGAGCTTACTTCGAAATCTAAAGATTTACATCGATCTTTTACACCCTTACACAAAGTGGCACTACTTGTTTCTGCTCATCCTTACAAAACATGGTGACTTATTTTATTCTCATTTCCAAACGCAATAAATTGTATCAAAATTATAAATTTCGATTTTTTTCAATGATTGTAAGTATGCTAATTTAATATTTTAACACTTAAAGTAACTTAGGAGTTAACACTACATACCTGAAAATATAACAACCTTTAACAGAAACGTTATGCCTTTATATCTCCGGAGCACCTATATTTCCAACATAGCGCGGGGTTCTTTTACTTTCGTAGACATGTACGGAAACTTGAATATCTAAAAACACTAGAAGAACTAAAGAGGTGAATTAAAAGCCATTAAGTAGCTGTTGAAGCGTACTTGGAAGATCTGGAATCACCTTTTGTGAAAATGAGTTTCTTTATTCCAAAGTAAGGCTGAAACATGTGTTACGAATTGTATAAAATTAATTTTTAAACCAAGTTGAATAATGTTCTGCAAAATGTTGTAATTATTAAAGCCTCAAACTTAGTTTATGGCCCTAAACCACATTTTTTCTACCAGTGTTCAAACATGGCCCTTGCGAAAAATACCGGATTTCGGGCTGAAATATCTCAGATGATACATTATAAAAAGTCTGAAATGTGGTGTCGAAGACGCTTTGTATGTGCTCAACTTACAGAAGAAAATGCAACTTGTATTTCGTAATGGTTTGGTCAGTACAAGCGGATTTTATAAGCCATACGATGCAAACGGGAATGTGTTATCCTCACGGTTATCATGTTTTGGGGAAGAAAAGGAATATAAGCCTGCTATTTCTCAGTGTCTAGAACTAACAACATTATGATTGTGTAGAAAAACGCTTGGCGTTGAATCACAGCGTATTATTGCTACAGGAAAATGCCGGATTTGGTGTTAAATAACTGCAATGCGTCAGCATAAAAAATCTGAAATTCGTCTTGAGAAAGTTTTGAATGTGCTCAAATCACAGTAAAAATTGATTTTTTTATTTTTTTTTGTGGTATGGTCAAAAAACTATGTTCATGGGAGTAAAATTGTGCATTTCAAACAGTGTAGTAATATGAAGCTGCATATACACATATCATCCTTTTGTACACAGAAAAATAAAAATATGTTTTATTCCCCGAGAGTTTATAGAAAATCGTCCAATGTATGTTATAAACACGAGTAAATGCAAGCAAGTTGTTATTAACGAAAGAACCAATATTAAAATTATAATGGATTTTGAAGAAACAGTTCCTGAAAATACTTATTGTACAGTAATACTTATAGCTCAAACTTCATATATTTATGATGTGAAAAACGAAAGAGTAATAGAATAATTTTAGTGAACATGTTTTCTGCAAGTTAGAGTTTTTTATAAAATAGGGATTGAAAACAAGTTCTACAGGGTGCTCAATTTATCTTACCTGGACAATACTCATGACATCACGTATCTGTGAGATAAAATCCTTGCTATCTGTGAGCCCTATGAGATTAATTCCTTGCTATCAGCACGGCCAGGAAAAAAGGTGCAATTTTTAACACATTGTAGTCAGGTGCCGCCCTTCTACTGTGATGAATAAAGACACAACAGTGAAAAATATCATTAAAGTAATAGGAGTAAATTCTAGATTAAAAAGAACAGGGATTGTTTACATCCACATTCAATAGATAAATTAATCTATTAACTATGACTTAAAGCATTGTTAATAGTTCGTTCATCTCACATCTAAGATTAAGATTGTCTACTTCAATTTTTTCGAAATATCTGTAGTGAATCCCGTGTAGTTAGAAACGCGAACGTGACGCTTCAAAGTTTAATCAAAATAAAATCACCTACCTGGAAGCGTCCAGCTGGGGTAGTTTAACGAAATACTTCGGCCCTCAATTTACCAACATCTGTAGGTTCGGCATGTAGAAACTCGGGAGTTAATTATCTGAATAAAAATAAAATCGATAATTCTTTGAGTATTTTTATACATGTATGTTTTGAGGACGTTTCTGTTTATTTTTAAATAAAACTTTACAGATTGATTTCGTAAACATCTAAAGATTTTTTCTCTTATTATATTTCTATGAAAACACTCCTATTTAAAGCTACATTTCAACCACACTATTTTTTCATGTAAAGTAATTTTAATTTAATTGTAGCCGAATAATTAAAATTGAAAAAAAAATCTCCCGGAATGCATTCTTCTGCTTTTAAGATTATATATTTATATTTACGCTGAAGAAATCTGTGTATTATTATGTGTCGTTCCAAGTCACTATTTTCAGTCTATTTATATTCGCATATTTCAAATTAGAAGCGCCTACTCACTTTATGCATTCTTGTGTCTTCTTAACTTACATCTTATTTTTTGTCGAATCTACGTTTCACAATCAAAACGACTTTATCCTGTAGGTTGCGTTTTCATTCAACTATTTACAGTACATACACATTAATACCTGTATCATTAGAAGGCCACTCGTCTGCATACATTAACATGTCATTTCAGACTATTTCGAGTATGTTTATATTATTTAAAAAAGACTCTTGTCAGTATGTGTTACCATGTCTTTGCAGCTCATTCTTTTGAGCATTTTTATTAATATCTATCACCCTTTAAACGTATTTCGTCTGTTAACGTGTGTCTTTTATCACATTTTTTTTAGTTATTCTATGCCCACACTTTTCCCATTCAAAGTGTCTCTCGTCTGAATGAGTTAATATGTGCATTTCGATGACATTAAAATTTTCATCTTGTGAATTGATCTGGCCGCTGGTATGTATGTTTTAACATGTGCATTTTCAGATAACTCATTCGATTACATTTGTATCCGCATCATTCATATAGAAAGGGCTTCTCGTCTGTATGTGTTAACACGTGTCTTTTCAAATCAATCTTTTGGATGCATTTATAACCGCATGTTTCACATACAAAAGACCTCTCGTCTGTATGTGTTAATCTGTGCATTTTAAAACTACTGCTTTGAGTAAATTTATATCCGCATGTTTCACATTGAAAAGGCCTTTGGTCTGTATGTGTTAGCACGTGCTTTTTAAGACTACTTTTTTGAGTACATTTATATCCACATGTTTCGCATTGAAAAGGCCTCTTGCCTGTATGTGTTAACATGTGTCTTTCCAAACCACTCTTTCGGATGCATTTATATCCACATATTTCACATTGGAAAGGTCTTTTGTTTGTATGTGTTAACATGTGCATTTTCAGATTACTGTTTTGAGTAAATTTATATCCACATGTTTCACACTGAAAAGGCCTCTCGTTTGAATGTGTTAACATGTGCATTTTCAGACAACTCTTTTGAGTACATTTATATCCGCAAGTTTCACATTGAAAAGGCCTCTCGCCTGTATGGGTTAACATGTGTCTTTTCAAATCACTCTTTCGGATGCATTTATATCCGCATGTTTCACATTGAAAATGCCTCTCGTTTGAATGTGTTAACATGCGCCTTTTCAGGCTACTCTGTAGAGTACAATCATGTTCAGACATTTCAAATTTACAAGGTTTCTCCTCTGCGTGACTTTTCATGTGTCTTCTGAAGCTTTTCTTCTTGATAAATTGGTATTTGCATAATTTACACTGGAAACATTCGTCGTCTTGATTGGCTCTTCTGTGTCTTTTCAGCTGAAATGGGAGTCAAAATTTATTTCATTAATTTTATGTTATTGGGCTGTAAACCTGTTTTAAAAAATAATTACCTTTTACACGTACAATTAATGACTCAGCTCCTCGCTTGAGGTAAATCTGTACTTACGTACTTAATTTTTTAACCTTCTTTAGTACTTTATCTCCACTCAATGTATGTTTCTAACTTATATTGTTCTTCAATTATGCTGTTGTTTTTTCTAGCGTCTGTTCTAAAACAGCTACACTATTTTTTATTGACGTTATAATTACCTCACACGAGAGTCTGCGCGAACTTTGTGTGCAGGTCAGAATATTAGTTACCACAACGTTTATATTTTTTTATTAGTAGGTCTTCCAAAAAATGCAGTACGAGATGTATTCGCATTCAGAACAGAGCCATATCTCTTTTCAAGTTGATAACAGGGGGAAATTTTGGCTTACAACCCGCCTGTTATATGAGCGTCAAGTGTGAAGGCCAGCTGCTGTCAATAGTGAGATAAGTTTGTGTGACGATTATTAGAATTGAAAGTTATTTGAAGAACTGTTGTAACAGAATGTGTAAGAATTGTTGCTAATAAGAGAAATAGTAAATATGAGTGTTATATATATCTTTTTGACACTGTGTCTTGTAATATTTTATAGACTGCCATGCAGTGAAAAGCAGTTGTTGTGACAGGTCACTCGGAAATCAAACCTAGCCAAGCTTTGGCTTGTTAGTGTAAAATCAATGACTCTGTGTAGCAGACGCATGGAAGAGAATATTACACATACGACCACATTGGGATTAACGGCACTTTTCAGTGTCGGAGGGTAGGGATTGAGACATTTTACATTATACAGTGACTGCCATCTTTTCATTATCACGCACTCCGCGTTATTGTTCATTTCTTCAATATACCTAGGCAACACGCAGACGGTGAACATTCAATGTCATATATTGTTCAAGAGACAACTTCCACAGCTACTCATAACATGATGTCATTACGCGGAACCAAAACACTCACGTAGCTCAGATCGACGTTCTTCAACCAGTCAACGCTCCAGATCACCGCTTCAGCGTCGGTGACAATTATTTACCTATCCTCCAACTAAAAGAGTTCATGCAATCAGTGCTTAGAAATCCGATTCTAATGACATTGGTCTGCAAGTATCTGACGACTATTTAATTTCAACTAAAGTTCAATCAACGTACACCTTCTTACTCACAAAATTCGACACCAAATATCAGTCACAAAAACTTATTCTACGACTTTAGAAATATGTACTCAGAGATAGCATAACTGAAATCACTCACACTAGGAGTAGCCTAATTATCAAATCAACTGACAAAGAATTCGAAAAATCACATGCACATAGACACAGTTTCGAAATATTTGGCAAACACGCTCATCTCACACCTCTCAATGAACCACGCATAAAAAACACAACCACCGAAACGTAAACCCACGATGTCAGTAGTTTTAAAAGGCGTTACACCAGGTACCACTCCAGAAGAAGTAGAAGCTGAATTACGTCTAGAAGATCATACCATTCAGAAGTGTCAAAGGAGCATTACTTCACAAGATACTCCCAGCTATTTAGTGCGAGTACTAACGTCACACCAGTCAAACATTGATAATGTATTACGGAATGGATCATATATCTCGAAGACACATAGGTTCGAACCTTCTCACACAGCCACCTCAGCACTTAGATACGAACTCTCCCAAGCGCATAGAGATCATATCGCTGGTGAATGCAAAGAGCCACCAATCTGCGGATAATGCTCAGAAATTCATGCAACTCGAAACTGTGCAAATCTCCAAAATGTACCGAACCCAGCCCGGCAGTCAACATCAACAAATTCCAATTCATACAGTTGAGCAGATTATACAGTTCATGGCCATTACATTATCCAACCTCAACCCATTCAACCGAGGCGCTATTGTCCACAAGATGTGCCGTACACACAAAGACATCTTTAATCTCGAAGTTCATGCTACCGTTCCTGGTCTGGATATTTTTTTCTTCTGTAGCACCGTTCACCCCCACGTAAAGACATAATACACCATCATTCTTATCACATTCGCTTTTTCGATCTCATTTTGCAGTGACCATCAATGTTAAATGTTGGGCTCACCTTCTTTCATCAAGATCTGGAGTCTCCCCTAGATCAAGAAGAAACTTTGATTCGTTCCTTTGTAATCAACGTGTCATGATGTAAATCACACCTCAATTGTTTTCTTCATCAGATCATCAACTAGTTACTCCAACAGTATGGTTATAAGCGAAGCAAGTAACTTTCCAATCCATGATATACTGAAATAAAAATGAATAAATATATATTTTTCCAACTTTAGACAAACCATTCCCTTCCAAAAATCCCTAATTCGCATAAACTCTTCCCTCAAGCGACGGCCTAACCCTTGGGAGCGGACTAGTCACAGCATAACTGAACAGATCAGAACACAACTCAATATGAACTGAACCAACTCGGGAAGAAATTTCTTTCCTCCCACAAGAACTTGAACTGGAACCAATTTCAGAATGTTGATGGAGAAAGTTATGTTTCTCCCACAGTAAAGATGCCCTATGGTTGCAATGTAAAGATGCTCTAATAAAGAACTTACAAAGTTATCACGAAGCTGAGTGATTCAGTGAGACGTATTGGTGGATAATCCCTTATCCATCCGGGAAATTGGGAAGTTTTATTGTCAGCAACCTGCCACACACTTGGCGGAGGAACTGCGCACTCCCCCAGCGGAAGGCTGCAGGCTTTCTCGCCCTCCCACAGGGTCACTATTGGAGGAGGTACTTTAGTTTATCTCCCTCACTGTGGAAGCTCACAACTGTGATCCCCGCAGTGGCGCAAACCTGCCACCAAGGCGTAAAGGAGGGTCGCGGCTAGGAAGATTTGACAGCAGAGTATCAGGTTACTGTATAAGTACAATCGGTCTCCAGTTCCCATTATAAGGTAACGGATTACAAAATGAATTAGGTGACAACAGTTAAGAAACTGAAGAGCTTTTGTAAGTTGACAATTGAGTAATACTTAAAAGAGTAGATGAAGTCAATCATGAAAATATACAACAATGAAACTGTGAAAGAAGATTCTTTATCATCAAAGTGGAGAAATATTGTGGTAATTTTCATGTTAAGGCAAGTCATTTCTCGTTTGTATTAGTCTTCAGTAGTCCGCCAAGGAAAAATTATGTCATCAATGGTTAATTTCGAATTGTTTTTACTGATGAACAATTGAAATACATCATTTTGTACACAAATTGCAATTTACTATTGTGTAAGTAATATGTGAATGTGATGTGCAAAGATTTTAATAACTCCTTTATTACAAGTCGATTGCTGGATTTAAGGAAAATAAAACATAAAAACAGAATGTTAAAAATTTGTATATGACTAAATTTGTGAACTCATAAATAAACAGTAACATATTAACAACTATTGACATTGAGATCTGATTCGCATCAAATTGTACATAAATTGTACTGACCAAATTGAAGGGTTGCTGTGACAAGTCTACGCGAGGGTTGCAAAGCTAATTGAATTTTCATTTTCTATATTAATTCATATTAAAGCATAGAGTTATACAAGAAACTGCTGATATTATTTTATGGTACTCTAAGATTTATGAAATCGTATAAATCCTTTTTAAATATGTTTTGCTCTGCGGGAACTCCTCTCACTCACTCACTAAATAGCTCAACGAAAAGCTATTTAGTATTCTAATGAAGCATGGACGGAGGCAAGGTATTTCTAAATACTATAGAAGTGAAGACGGATACTCCTATATTACCTACGGATATAGGATAAAGGAGCTCATAACATATTACCCAGTGTTACAAATCTGCTTATCTCAAAGTACTATGAGTAGTGGACGTAGCTCCCATTAATTTGTCGTTGTAACAGAAAAGTACTTACACTAAAATACTTATAAATCTGATTCACCGCGGAAACTAGCTAGGGTGTTAAAAGTTACTGAACGAATTATCAACTAACCAACTGTGTACGTCAGAACGTACAGGATAATATATACTGAATAAATTATTAATTTCAAAAAAATTAAGACTTAAACATTTTATTACTATAAAATAAGGAAGTAACGTGTACAAAAATATATACCGAGATAAGTGAATAGTAAAGAAAATATATACTACATCAATAACGCACGAAATCAACGGCGTCTCTGCTTCCTGAAAACTGACTGATCCGATTTCAAATACTACGAAAATATCAAATACTATCAGACTTCTCATTACCAGAAATAAATCATTTTTTTTATGAGGCACGTCGAACATGGGGGAAGGCATTAAGTGAACAAGTCGTTATGAGCAAGAAAACCAATACCGATATTTATAGCACAAAAAACCTCGAAGGCGACCAAACTCAGTCTCATTAATAGAAGATAGTAGAATAAACCAGAAATATCTTAGTTCCATTCGACAGAATTTTAAAGCAAGAAAATAAAAGTTAAAAGTGACTCACGATTCAAATCTGCACTCAAAATACTCCCAGCAGGCACGCATGAGGAAAGATCCCAAATCTCACCGCATAAACGAAAGGACATCAAGATACACAAAAAGACGAAAGGAGAACATGCAATTAATGTTACACTATTCTCGATATTTCATAACTTGTGGCACGACCAAGAAGATTGCAAAAACCTATTGTCAAACGTGTTTGAGGTAAGAACGTTCGGGCTCTGTTGTGTTATTTATGTATACCGCAGTCCTTAGAATGAGCTTTTTAATTAGTAGTTTTACAAAGAATGTTGAAGGAAAACTTGTATAAGTAAATAGTGATAACACACAGAGTCGCTGATGATCACTTGAAACTTCTTGATTCAGTACTTGGAGAGTTTCGGATGACTTTGAAATTAAGAATATCTAGTTGCATTCTGACAGAACCTCAATCCTTGGAAATTATTGTAGTTCCGAATCAAAATTCGAATGATACGATACGTATATATAATTTAGATCGTATCACCTCCATTCAATGCGAAAGAGCTCCAATGGTCAGAAGGACCAAAAGTTGCTGCTTTAAATCAATTATTAGAAAAATCTATAAAGTGTTGCCTAAATATAGCGCCAGCACTGATGAGATTGTGTAAAAATAAGTAAGCAGGAAAATTTGGATGGTACCGACATTTCGAAGGATTATTATATATAAAACGGCGCATCAACCGTAGAAGTTGCGGTCCTATTGTGTCAAAAGGCAGAACAGGATAAAAGTGCTAAAGATTGACTGGACGCATTATATGTCTATGTGGTGTAGACAATAACAGAGAGAGATATTGTCCGCTGGCCAGCTTTCAGAACAGAATGTTTTACTACGACATCTGGTTACAATATTAGTAGTGGGTTAGGCTTTAAGGCATTATCGACATATAAAATCCACGGCGAGGACAGATTATACATATCGATGCAGATGAAAGATTTAGCACTAAAAATCAGTTATATCCAAGGAATTGTTGACGTCGCAGACCAGCTACCGCAGGGAAATTTTAGGCAAGCTTTGAAGATGGTACAAGCGGGAAAATAAGGAACAATTGTTACAGTTTTGAATAACGTAAGTAATACATACTGATACATGTAGCATTACATATAGATTTTCTTACGATAAAAATGTTTCATTTAGATGAAAAGTCCACATTTTTTAGTTGCGCTCTGCAATTGTGAGATTGCGTAAACGAGGTCGGATGTGGTTGCGCCACCGAGGGTGTATTAGCATTTATTTCGCCAGTTTCCATGTCTGGAGCATGTCCGATAGCGATGTGTGCCCATAAGTTTATCCATTTAGGTGTTTCCCTTAAGGGTAGACCCAATCACATTCGGCAGCAAGTACTCAATTTTGTACAAAGTCATTTACTGCATCTCAAATTCCTGTGCGGAGAGAGCGCCAGCACCCTAAGTGGCATATCAGAAGATGAAGATGGGGAGATCGAAAATTATTTTCGGATTAGATTTTTTCGAATATAGAGATTCTGAACTATATTTGAGACTCTAGTATTCTTCTACATCTAAGTATTAATATAGCAGCAAAAATATTTAAATATTTGAATGTAGTAATAAATCAAGCAGCTTCTTTTCATTTTATCTGGCGAAAAGTGAACATTAAACTTGGCAAAAATTATAGAGTTTCTAATTCGTTTCACTATAGACTCCATTAATACATATCTTTGCGTTTGAGTACAATGCAGATAAATGAAAATTACACAATTTGCAAATCACGTTCATTTGACCAAGGTTACTGAATGAAATGTAATGCGAGTGTAGTTCGGAGTTCTGTAGACCTCTGAGAGGGGTTTGATGACGTTCCATGTGACCATTTCGTTCTAAGGTATTTGGGTGCTCTCAACGTTACCGAAACCGAGATATATTACGGGACTATATAGGTATTACTTGTGTTAATATTCAGTTCAGTTGCGAATGTTAACTAACCCCTCAGGCACTTCGTTTAATCTGCACATTGCTTTTCATATCTGTTCACATACTGAGTCACGAAATATAATCAACAGTGACTTTCTAAAGCCGGGTTCAGTACACAGTGTCATTCAACAGAATAAATTAGAAACGTTAAAGCAAAATATTTATAAATTTGATGAGGATAAAAGTTTTAACACTTCTATTGGGATACACATCACTACAAGAACTGAATCAAATAATGCTTACAGTTGATTATATTGATATGTGATGAATATGTTAAAGGCGTAAATCATTTACGGATTCAGCCTACAAGCCTAAACAACTTACATACATTGGGAACAGATTGTAGTAACTAATCCCTTCAAATGGTTCAAACGGTTTTACTTTACAAACTCTGTACTTAATATCCAAAACCTGTTGTTGATAGTGAACTGTATTTATATTAAGCATGAACCGAATTAATAATAACATTTGCTATTACTTACCTGGTGAGAAGATTTGCAGTTTCTGAATGGTTCTGCAGAATATGCTAATACTCTTTCTGATTCCTGCTGCTGTTTGAACTCTATATTTTCATCTGAGCACTCGCTTTGGCTTTCACGTTCACTGGCGTCTACTGAAGATTTCTCAGTCAGTAAAATTGTTTCCTCGCAGCATAATGGATCTGTATTATTCTCGATCATTGAATCAATTGAGCTGCATGACTGAAAAAAAAATAAAGTAGTTATAAATAAATAAATAAATAAATTGTGCGTTCTGAAACCGAACCAGTTAATAACCATAAGGCATGCTCCGGTTTCAAACGCCACTACTACAGATCTGATCGTCACTCCGTTTATTTCAGTTAAAATAATTCGCTTCTATAATTTAAGTGTATGATTTCACTCAGCTACCTCAAAAGAAAATTCCTCTGCAAAGCTAGAATATTGTTCGGACACTACGAAAGTAACTTCATAAATTGACCTACTTATAAGATTACATCTTATAATCTTAATGGACTTTGCAATTATTACGCTATCACGGAAGTAGCCACGTTCACCGCAATATACCGACTTTAAGGAACAGATAATACACAACACATTATATATTAATCTATCTCTATCGCATATGCGCATTTGTACTTATACAGAAGTACAAATGAGATAATTCTGTATGAATTAAGTTGAAAGACTTAATAACAGCCATTCGACTGGGAATTAACTCTGTATGTTACTAATTAAACAAACGTAGGTTGAAATGAATGTATTCTTACTACAGTTTATTATGCAACCATCCACCATATAAAAATAATTACGAATATGAAATTTGTTTGAAATTTATTTCAGCTGATGCTTCTTCAAACCTGGTTTTCGCTTCGATAATTTCTGAGAATTCTATATTGTTTGGGGAATACTTTCTGTCACTATGGGAAATTTTGAATGAAGCAGGTCTCATGTCTCTAAGATTACAATGCAGCCCGAGTTCCTTGTTTGAGGGAACTGCAAATATCAAGTTCCACAGTTCATTTTCCCAATCTAAGGGCAGTTAGCAGCACAAACATGAGGTATTTGTTCATACTCGACTGCTTATACTTTATTATTATCATACCAGTTATTTCGGGATGTGCTTGAACCGGCTATATATACTTGAGTGTGTGTGTGTATTTGGATGCGTAAACGTGTTCATACTTATTTAAAGATAAACATATGAAGAAATAAAAACTGTGGTAGTTATTAATTTGTGGAAACTATTAATACATCTATGGTTGAAGAGCAACATGTCTCCATGCGCGAGGAGTCATGCATAGTTTGCTGGAGGAGCATTGCTTCAACATGAGTCGTGTATTTATATTGTATATGGTACAACTACGTACTCGAGAGTTTTGTAAAGCAAAACAAATATTCCACCAATAATAACATATTAGAGGAAATGAATAATTTATAAATTAATTGGTTTTCAAAATAAGAGTAGTCTTACATGCAACAAATTCCTTATATTGGATAATTAAAGACATATTGTTTTTTCTTTCAACTTCTATCAAATATTTAATTACATAACAGCTTACTACTAAATCATCTCAAACAATCCTACGCGGAATATTTGGTCGCGCAGGGATTAATAACGATTATCCAATTCTAGTCAAAAATTTGCAAAATTTGATAAAGACAAAGCTTATATATATATATATTCCTGTAAAGAAACGTGAAAAATTATTTTCGCTTGAGGACTGTCTGACACGAAAAGAGTATAGTAATTAAAATTGATTCCCCATTTCTCTGAGTATTCAATAAATGCTTTATGTAACTCAGAATATTCCAGGTTTCAATTTGATTGACAAATATTTATTGTCTAAATAAATGTTAAAATTAGAATATCAAGCAAATAGTAATGGGGATTCATTGGCATTTCGGTCTCAGATGCACGGAAAGTGCAAATAACGTCTAATGAGTCATAATTATTTTAATATTAAAGTATATTCCTTCAAATTGTTCAAAAATCGAATGAAGTAAAATCTTAAGGAAAATGAAAAAGGCATACACAAATACTTTTTAGTTGTACAAAATTATCGAGAAAGCTTCTAGAAGATGAAAATAAACTGAATTGATATGAAACATGAACGGAATTAAGAAAAAAATTTCCAACTACTTACCACGAATGAAAATTCAGAATTTTCCAAATGCTCTGCCGAATATGCTAATGATCTTTCTGATTCGTGCTCCTGTTTTATCTCGCTGTTCTTCTTTGACCACTCGCCTTTCACTTCAAGCTTACTGGCGTCGAATAAAGATTTATCACTTGTTAAAACTGGTAAGTCGAAGGATAATGGATCTACGTTACTCTCGGCCTTTTTATCAATTGAGCTGCATAGCTGTATGGAAAAAATATATAGCACATTCTATAAATATTCTTGATGTTATTTTGAGGTTAACTAAGAAAGTATGACATACTGTAAAGTAATATTATTATTATTTTATATTTTAGTACCATGGAATAAATGTGAATTATTTATAAATTTCTTCAACTCCCGTGAGAACCGAATGAAATATTGTCGGAAATATTTTTAAAAGTATATTATGTTGTGCATGTGAATGCATAAATGAGCCACTCGGGGGAACAAAATTAAAAGCGCCATAAGAAAATGTCCACAGTATATTGAAAATAAAATACAATAATGTCTAAACCTTCAAACTTCGAACGCTAACTATTTGATTTTTGTATCCAAAAATTGCCTGTAGGCCTGAAACACAAGAAGTTTGCACCCGAATATTCAAGATTTAGAAACTATTGTATTTCATTTTGAATATACTGCCTTTTCTCTTCCATCTGAACCTAAAATGTCAATTATCATTTCGTCCGTAGAAAGAACTTGATTCGAATATCTTGGGCTCGAGTTTATATACTGGTTAGCAAATTGGAATCTTTTCTTCTTATTTGCTTCACTTACGAAACATTTTCTAGGCTGTTCTTCCATTTAACTCGTTAGCTCGGAGAAAATTTCGCACAGTGCTAGCACATATATCAATATCTAACTCTTGTCTAAGCGCAACTGCTAATTTTGGTGCACTCATTTTAGGATTACCCTTTACTTTTCTAATCAATGTTATATCAGTATATTTGTTTAAGTTTCTGAGACACCCAGATCTGCGGCCATTCTTCAATGATTTTCTTTCACAAACTCTATCTATTATGTGTTGAATTATTGCCTTTAGTCTTCCAACTATTTTAGATATCTGCGTTAATGATTTACACTGATTATGTAAGCGAATGATTAACGTTACTTCTGCTTCTGTGGTCTCTTTGCCTTTTCGTCCCATTTTACGAGTTTTGCAAGCTACGATCTCAGGTACAGTCCAGCACATCGTGAACACACCAACACACGGCAAATTCAGAATGAACAACAAATAGGACGAATAACCACCACCCCTCTCGTTCCACCCAAAGTTGACGAAATATAATAGTGTATCAGTGTTTTTGCTCGTTCATTTTCTGCAATTTTAATAAATATATTTGATAGCCGTCTTTCGTACAATATTTTGCATTTGATCTTCTTAAGAATATCGTCTGACAAGTGTGAGAATGGATTACTTTCTTCATTTTCATAACAAAGTTCCGTGTAGTACGGATAAAGCAGATTTTTAATAATTTTGTTAGGTGTATCAATACTTTTTGGACTAACGTTATGTATTTGAATCAAATATTGAAGTTGTGAGTATAATGATTTATATTAGGCAGGATTGGTTTAAAAAATGCTCTGAAACTTGGTCGGCGCAACTGCATTTTACTTAATCTAACCATAAAATTACACAAAATTTACCCAAAACTAATCGCGTTTCAAATGATGGTATGTGATTGATCTTGTCTGAAAGTCATGTGAACTATGTGAGGTGTAACGTTGAACAAAGGAGCAACTTACCAATGACACAGCGATTTCTGCAAAGCTGTTGACGATATAGATTAAATCGTTAGGTACCACCTTGCTAGTTTGTGTAATAGCACAATAGCCGCTAACGTAAACAGTTTTCCATCAACGGTAAGCATTTTACCTGAGTAATGGGAAGCTGGAGGGACATTCAAAATCACAAACTTTTCGGTTGAGCGAAAATTCTGACAAACACAAATAACAGATTCCTAAAACAATAAATAATTTAAAACTGTACACAGAAGATTGCCACCATCTGGTGCACACATATCCATTAGAACACTGAAAAATAAGATCCCAACTATCACTAGTTTAAGAAGAGCATCTGTAAAAAAAACTTGAATTCCTCCACCGAATGAGAAGAAATTTGATTTCAGAAACTACCAGTCAAGGGTCATAAATTATCTACTCAGACGTGTCTCAGTGTAGCGGGTCAGCTATGCATCCTAGTAAGGTTCACAATGTACACCACGGAATATGGCGGTCTAGTATTAAAGCGAGGGTGTTTCAAATGATTTACTGAGGACTACAATCAACGGTTCGTCGCTGCATGAGCGCTCAGTCGTGCTCTAAATTTCTAGAAAATGAAATGCTCCAGCGTTGTTATTTTCTTAGAATGGACTGTTCTTATTTCCAAGATAGCAACGCTAACGGCGATGTTGATCTTAATTATTTGCTGGTGTATGGAAAGGACATTGCTGGTATGGAAAGGTTCAATCCTGGAGTTGGCGCACAACGGAAACAATGCACAAATACGCATTTGGCATGCAGGAGTTAGTCCTGCCCTCTTTTAACAAAACTGCCCCATAAAAAAGAACGTCTGATAATACTGTCCAATAAAAGCTATGCCTATGGTTCTTATGAACCACGGACCATCAATATAATGTAGCTACGCACTTACCTCAACAAAAGCATTCGACACTTCCATTTTCTCATCTTTCACATGTTTGAAGTCTTGCGAGACAAAGGAGCTGTCAAATTTTGTACTACTATTGAAATCCATATTTCATATTTACTTCAATAATACACATCAAGTATAACACATCTAGGTTCCCCTTCTGCTAAGCGTTCCTGAAACAAAATAAACATATGTTGAATTACTATTGACTCCAAAGCATAGCATCTGGTGTAGTAAAAAGTAATCCATTATTTTGCCTATAGATGGCTTCAGTGATCTGTATCTCGCGTTGTATAAGTCCGATCGGGTACAACGAGATGGCGTTCAAACGATGAGATTGCGTACTACAAACACTGTTCAGATAGTTGTGATGAGTTGACTCA
>JAGDQP010029345.1:12144-23440 GCA_022664845.1 Lepisma saccharinum | reverse complement strand
GGTAATCGAACCAGTATCCTCCCGATCACAAGACGAACATTCTACCGGTTGCTTTACCTCGTTGATCAGGGAGATTGAAAGCAGTAAGACAAAGCAAGGTCACTCAAAGAAAATTTGAAGTTCGCTTCTGTTTATCTACTCTACTCGTGTGCGTTATAGGCGAAGTGCATATAGTGCACAATTACCAGAAAGTTAGGTCGCAGCCTTACTAGATTAAAAACGAGCCGAGAAATTTAAATCTCTATTGCTTTGATTCGGGCGCCATTCTACTTTACAGACAGATGGGCAAACTCAAATTAATAAATGACAAATTTAACGAAGGGACTTCACTAAAACTAAACCCAAAGAAAATAACAAATGCTAATAACGACATAAGGAAAGAAAAATGGCAGAAAGAGAAAACCTCGCCGAGAAAGTAAAAGAATAAATTTGAGACTGAGAAAAAAAGAAAGAGAATAAATAGAAAACTATCATACGTGAAGCAGATTTTTCTGTTGGTTATAAAAAGAGAATAACAAAAGGGAAACCAAAAGAAAAAAAAGAGGTAAAATATGAAGAGAAAGACGAAAGAAAGAAAAGAAGGAAAGGGGAAGAAAAGTCTCTTTACTTTAGCTGTTATTCAGGTCGCTTTATGGAAAACTGTAGAAGAAAAGTTGGGAACCCAATTTATCGAGACCTGTCAACCATTTCATGAAGCCTCCACACGAAATCAATTCTTTTACGTTTTCTTTCTTTCTCTGAGCTTTATTTGTTATATTTTCTTTCTATTTCTTTCTTTCTTTCTTTTCCTTTTTGGACGTCTTTCCTTCTTTTTTTCTATCATGTTTCACGCAACAGTGGTATTCAACAACATCATAGAAATATACAAACCCAAAAATGTATACTTTCTCCTTCTTGGTCTCTCTCTCTCTCTCTCGCCCTGTGGTGTGTTTCCTTCTCTGTGTTGGAAACAGTAAGAAAATGTCAATTCGTAAGTAAGGAAAGAAGATAAAAAGAATGATGGAAAAGTGACATTTTCTCTGACGTAGAAGAAAAACTGTAAATCCATACTTTTTTTTTTTACTTTTCAGTAGTGCCAGTTGTCTAAATAAAAAAGTAAACACATTTCACCACTGGTTTTTGTTCGAGAAAAACTACATATGAATACATGGTCATATTACATTCTTAGATTTATTTAATTGAAAAAAAAACAACAACTAATATTATAGTCAATTGTGTTTTGTATGCCGGAGAGAAAGAGGCCATTGGGAAGACCGAAATGTCTTTGGAATGCCAATATTAGAAGGGATCTTGGAAGGGATTTTCATTCATGATGAAAACTGGCTTGATCTTGCTCAGAGTATAGAATACAATGGCGAATATGTTTGTTACTGCAGCGATGAACTTGCGAGTTCAGTAAGCCACAGAATGAGTTAGTTAAACAATGATTACTTACTGGACAATCTTTCAGATATTCATAAACCTGCCGAGCCATTTTACACGGGAACAGTTAGTCAAAAATTAACAATTGAATCATGAATCGGGGAGCAATTATTAGTTAAGGATAATCTAATGTAACGATCTCCAACAAAAGATGGCAGCACTACCTCCGTATATGTTAATATGTCTCATGTATTTTCACTGTTAGACGAAATTTCCTTGTTCCTCCTACAAATTCAAGCCTAGAAAGTTCTAACTTTCAGGGAAGAAAGTTCATAACCAATTCAAGGGGATGATCGATGCCGACTTTTAATTTTATTTTTTGTTCATTGTTGAAAGAGCTTCATTTTTATAAGTTTCGATATTCACAACAACAATGAAGGAAAACAAAGGCCTGGACAAGGTGAACCGATGGTGGTTTGACATTGTCATCCATCGGATGAAGACGACGTCGTAAGGACGGAACCTACAGTTAAATATAAGTTCGAACCAATTGTGTGGCCACCGGAAGTCGAACCCGAGACCCCTTAAGTACAAGACAGCGAGCATTACCACTCACCCAAAGGGAATACTGAATCGCACACAGCACTTCTTTGGTGTGGTAACAGATGATGAGACTTGTATATATTTCTACGATTCATAGGCTAAACAATAGACGATGGTAATGGCGTCACAAACTGCCCCTCAGCAGGAGAAAAATAAAGAAGACTTTCCTAGTCAGCTGTCAAAATCAGAATGATTGTTTTTGGGACGAATTAGGGTAATCCTACTCGAGTCCCTAAAAGATTGTACGGCAATAAACAGCGAAATGTATTGCAGGGCATTAGAAAAACTCAACAAAGCACTTACATTCAAAAGACAATACTGTAAAGTCACAATACACCACTATAACGCCATACATCATACTGCCCATTTCAGAGATCCGAACCTTGTGCCTTCAAACCTCCCGTGTCGCTATAAAAAGATATCTTTGTGGCAAACACTTCAGCACAGATTCCGAATTTGAAACCTCGTTGAAAATTTGGCTTTATGCAAGGATGCTCTGATAGAACATCCTCGGCTTTATGCCCAGGAGCTTCCCTCAGGGTGCATTTCAGGCCTGGAAAGAACAATGGTAAAAGTGTACTGACAGTGATTGTGGATCCATCGAGTGATCAGGACCTAAAAACAACAGTTTGAATTAAACTACATGTTTATCAAAACTTTCATGTCTACCTTTAATCTAGAACCATGTGTTACTTCTCGACCTGCCCTTGCATATGATTATATTGGGTTACATGTACAATATCCTGGCGATATTCTTCACATAAATATCTTCCGTATGCTTATAATATTGAAACTATGCACAAGAGAATGGTCACTGCTATGACTGGGAGAACTCCACAATCGCAGTAAGTTGAGCGTTATTGTAATACTTTCATTGTAGAGCACTGGGAAAGCAATTTGGTTCGATTCCCGGTCAAACAACAACCAATTTTCTGGCGTATTTTCAACAATTTCAGGTGTTATTAAAATTGAGTATAGCCCTACAGTGCTTCTCAATTCTGTTCGTTGCTTGCATGGCATTATAGCGTACTTATAGGTCCCTAACGTGTCTTAAGGTTTGTCCTAATTTCGACATTTCCTAATGAAAGATGGGATATATTCAGCTGCGATCCCAATGCTGGAAATAGCATTATAGTTCCTTTATCTTCTCATAGTAGGAACTAGGAACCTCATGTCTCGCATGTGCATTGTTGCCAATTTTAGTCTATTGTACATCGTTGAGTATTTGAGTTAGAAAATGAAACAGGTTTTGAAGTAACATAAAACGGTTTCTATGTTTTGTTTCCATTACTATCACAGACATGCCTGCGGGCGGGACACCAGAGATAAGCCTTAGTTTGGCAACGTTGGTGTGAATAGGCGTCCGATTCCACACGGAGTCATCCGAATCAGATGACGTGAAACTACATCCTTCGCTACGATTCGTTGGAAGCGAAACGCTAAGGGAACTATATTACCGATCCAGGATTGCAGCTTATGGGCAACAGCTGCAGTTTCACTTATTGTACTTCCCCCCTAACGCACACGAAATTCCTTTACTGTTGTTTCTCTTTAATGATCCCCAATAATAAAGGTTTTATATTTAACATTGGTACGAAAATTAATTCTCTAATTTCTTTCTTCATTTACACATATTTAATTACCTAATATAACGATAGTTTCATTTGAAAAAAACTTTATGGGGGGAAAGGGGGAGGAAAACTAACAGCGACTGAAACGTTGCCACTTGGCTATGGCAACCCGAAGTGAGAGAACGGCTGCAGCGAGCTCAGTTTTGTTTCTTTATTTATCGGTCAAACTGGCATCGCTGTTCCCGTAAGAGCAACACTATACTCTTAAGCCTGGATGGATAATAGTTACCTAGAATACACAATTCAATTCTATAGGCACGAGAGTAGCTGCTGCTCCTACATAATCCCTAATTGGAAGACATGGTTTTTAGGTGCTAATTTAGACCTTGTCTACAAATATCACATTACCTGAAACGAATATTTTTTTTAAGTCGTAACTCACAGTTAGAAATTCGATATGAACATTTGAACATAGCAAGTAGGAAAAGGTATCATCAACCTCCTACTTCTATTTTTTTTTAAAAGAAAAACATGTTCGTGAAAAAAGAAGTCTGTGATGAAAAGAAGACAAAATTTTCCCTGAAGAATTAATTATTATGATTTTCAACTTCTACAGGAGGGAATGAAGGTGCATGACCCTACTGCCAAAATGCTCATTATACGTTTTTATGAAGGCAATAAATCTTTTATTTTTTTAAAAAAGAAGACATCAGAAGACTGTTTTTCAATTATCACATCATCTGGCAACCCTGAAAGAGTGAGATAGAAGGGGGGGGCGGAAAGAGCTTCCATCTATCGGTAGATTCCTTCACTTCATAAAAAGATGTCAATTTTTTTCTCTAGGTGAATCTGTTCAATCCATTCCAATATACTACCTACTACCAAAACTTGGCTTTCAAACTCTGAAGCAATGGAACGGTGGAGTTGGTTGCGATGTTCAGGGAGAGAGGGTGAGTGAGTGAGTGAGTGAGAGAGAGAGAGAGAGAGAGAGAATTGACTTCTAGCTTCAGGGTTACAGGGAATCAAGGGGGTTAGTAAAGAAAGAGGGTGGTTGAAATGTAAGTGGGTGGGTGGGGTTAGGTGGTTGAAGGAATACCAGGAATAAAAGGAAAGGAGGCAGGAAACGCTTTGAGGCGTGATCTGCGTTCAATTCTCGACCTTCGCCCATCGGTCACGAGTGCCTTTTGTTCCTCAGATTCCGGAACATATCGACGGGTGGAAGCACAAGTCTGTCTGTGGGTCGTAGCAGTTAGTAATAGTAAGAGTGAAGGGGGAGGTGAGAGAGAAGGATACGGAAAAGACGAGCAAAAATGCCTGCAGAAAGAACAGAAAAATAAGATAGCAAAAAAATTATAAGAAAAAGAGAAAAACAGAGAACAGAAGGTTGGAAGAACAATCGCTTGCTGTGTTCCAGGTTCGATAGGAATGCCGTGAACTTGTTCGTCGAGCGGAAAAGACAAGAACTCGCAACGAAGTGAACAATATAGCTACAAACAATATATCAGAATGTGAACAATATATCAGAATGGTATTAAAGATGAACACTGGTAAGATATTAGCCATGACGAATCCAGAGGTGATTCTTCTATATAGAATTCCAGGAACATTCTACAGTTAAAAGCAATATATTTAATAAAAAAAATAATGAAGTTTTCAAATCCATGTAGAGAATTTAGTTAAATGTGGGGTGGCAGCATTGAGTAATGTACTACCATCCAGCGGGAACACAGAATGTAGTAGATTTGAACAGTTTACCGTTCCTACACTTAATAAAAACTACGATTC
Organism: Lepisma saccharinum; assembly: GCA_022664845.1. Classification (NCBI taxonomy): domain Eukaryota; kingdom Metazoa; phylum Arthropoda; class Insecta; order Zygentoma; family Lepismatidae; genus Lepisma; species Lepisma saccharinum. The sequence goes on along the minus strand of JAGDQP010029345.1, from coordinate 18,119 downwards.
GCCACTGGACGAAACTTCACAAGTTGCAGTTTGTGGATCCTTTGTGAAAAAGAGAGCAAGATAAAAATAACGATGACGTCACAAGCATTCACTATAGAGAGAAGAATCTTTTCTGCGGCAAGAAAGATAAATCGTATATTAATAAAATAGAAACTGCAAGATTGGGAGGAATGAAGAGGGCTTAGCTATCCTTCGAAGAACCTGTCTCTTTCGGCAAAACATCGAGTAACAAAAAAGTTTTTACAGAGAATCCGTTTTAAGCCTGTTTCGTATGCAATTTAATCTACATCAAAGACAGTGGTGATTGCCTATCACTAAGGAGATCACGAAAACACTATTTTGGTCAGGAATTATTAACTCCTAAACGAGCTGGTAAACTTATAAGGACAGGACCTACAGTTTTTGGTAAAGTAGACTCCGAGACAATCTGTTCAATGGACCCCGACGGGAATTGAATCTGTGACTGTTATTTCTAGTATTACGAGATTAGAAACAAGAGAATTTGCAAACACTATGCTATCAGACTTCACTATTTTGTTTCTTGTTACTAAGCAAGTACCTTTCAAAACTGTATTAATTCGTATATATTGTTAATAAAATATATTGTTATATATTATTTAATTTTATAGTGAGTTTGATAACACTATTTTCAAGATAGCAATGTTGCTCACAATTTTAGCTACTACGTTTGTTCAGTACTAAGTTGTGAAAGTTTCGTTTCGAATACCTTAAATATTTTTATAAAGATGTTGAAATTTAAACTTAAGTAGTGCGTTTATATCATATTGGCGAAATTTAAAGCTACGGAGCCCCTAGTTCCTCTCCACAGCACCTCAAATTTTGTAGACCTCCGTGTCAATATATTTTATACTGAAGAATATGTATGTAAATTGTAGAATACGAAACAGTTTCCACACATTATGGTTTTTATTTTGTGTCAAGAAAATTTTAAATTCACATCTACAACAAAAATAATTAGTGAGTATTTTTTTTTTATCTTTTCAATTTAATTTTTTTTATGTAACCACCCAAACGATAATTACGAAAAAAATAAAATAAAGGATCTCTTATAGATGTAAGAGACGCACATATTTACACTAATTTCCTGAGATAATCTGCACAGAAAATAAACACCATAATTTAACTGCAAAGAGAATAAGAATATAGATGTATTTAAGGGCTCAAGAAACTAAGGTCATTGGATCTGTTGAAAACAGTAAATACAGAATTGGAGAACACTTTGCGAAAGATTAGTCGAAGCCCCCACAAATTAAGAGTCGAAAGACTATTTCAGTTCCGTAAGAAAAGATCAATCACCCATTTAAAAACAAATCGAGAGAGAGAGAGAGAGAGAGGTTCAAGGTGTACCAAGAAATTTTCCTCCCCCGCCGCCGCCGCCCCCATCCATGAGAAAGTAAATTAATTGCGGGTGGTAGCCTTCTTTTGTCTTGTTATTCCTATCCTCATCAATTTCCTATACGCCCCCTTTTTCTAGAGATACTTTATATTCTTTCTGGAAAATCTCGCCCTCTCTTCCGCCAGACCACACTTTCTTGACACGATGAATCTAATTAGGGTTGATTAATTATTGAGCGGCTTCCTTTTTAATCCTCCTTTTTTCCCACCAGGTGAAAGTGGTCCGGTAGGGTTGGAAAATGGGGTTGAAAAAAAAAACAAAGGAAGGGAGAGAGAGAGAGGATGTGACATCTACGACTACTACTACCCTATGAGGATGACTACCCACAAACAAGAGCGCACCGTGTCTGCGCCCGTTAAATGTGATGTGATGTGTGTTTCTTTAAAACAAAACAAGAGTGGGAAAAAAAAAATATTGGAAGAAAAGAGGAAAGCTGCCAACAGACGATAACCAACAGAGCAAAGCAAACGACGGACACTGAAAAATGGGAAAGAAGAAAGTAAAATATCCAGCAATTTTTGTCTCTGTCTTCTGAAACGTAAACACGTCTGAAATTTTAGGAAATTTAAGAAGAGAGGCGATTTATTTCTGGTCTTAAAAAAGAAAACCGAACTGAACCCGTCCCGTGTCTTTCTCTTCGTGTTTCAATATGTCGTTCCTTCCACACACACAGGCTTTATAATCATAAATACTTATCTAAATTTATTATATCCTCGAAAGGTAGACATTTAATATAAATGGAAGAACTATTTTTAAACGTGAAATATTATTTTAAAAATTAGTTATCCTACAGACATGTCTATTGATACAGTTACCAAACAAACAGACTTTCTTTTTAAAAAAAATATTACCTGCTATGACAACTTAAAAATATTATGATAAAATCAAGCTACAACTTCCAACACTGACATAGATATCCTTAAGAAAATGTTCATATATCTTGATCTAGTTTTGAACATGTACGATTGCGAATTAGGTTGAGAATTTAATCCCAATACAGTCCGGAAACTTGGTTTATTCTTATGCTAACGAACATCTCGAAGAATATTTTATTTTTGTATGTTTCATTTTATTTTGGTAACACTTGAAGCTGTTCTACTCTTTTTTCTTCTTCCAATTTTGATATTTGCTGTGATTACCTTTGTTCCAATTAGCAGGCACGTACCCAGAAATTGATTTCGAGGGGTGGGGTGTCCAGCACATTCGTAGGGGATCCGAAGTTTGTCTGCGTATGAAATTTACGTAAAATGTATATAATTTTGTCAAAAACGATACAAATTTCACCAAAAAAAAAAAGTCTGAATTCCCAAGGGAAGATTCCCCCAAACCCCTCTCTACGTACGTCCCTGCCAATTACCTACCATCCAATTTACCAAAAAGTAAATAAAATAATCCTTCCAGTCATTCAACTCTACAGCCCGTAACAATTATTTTATTATTATTTTAAGCCGTCCGTTCAGAAGGAAAATTTTCCAAGAAAACAAGGAAATAAACTTTCCCTTTTCGTTTCCGTAACATCGCTTGAAAGTTGTTGGGCTTAGCTATATACAAGTTGCCAAACTTCCATTTATCTTCGCCACACGCTGTGACAAGCTGCATTGATTCTGAATTAGCCCTTTTTTTCTCTCTCCCCTTGTGTGGTGATGGCCAAGCTCACTGAATTACAAGGTTGCCAGAACACATTGAGAAATACAATTGCCTTAGCTGTCTCCTCACAAAGGAATGGAAAGATATCTAAAGCCGATCTTGATTCAGGGTTTCTGCTTCGTAGACAGTGGCTTTAAAAGAAATAAGTCAATCCTAAAGTTGCTCTAACGTTATCAAAAACTGTACTTTATGCTAAATAAGTCGTTGTATTCCGATTAGTACTTTGTTTTTCAAAACATATTTATGGACGACTGCTTACGACGTCCTCTTTATCCAATGGAAGGCAATGGAAACAATATCGATTCAACTTGCCCGTGATATTTTCCTATGAGTAGAACACTCATAATCCTTATAATAATAATCATCATCGTTATTATCTAATTAGGCTTTTTCTTCTTCAGCTATTTCTGTATAGTATGAAGAGGGTTGCAAACTGATATGTGGAGGTTGTTACAGATGATGTTGGATAAAGCAGTGTTGCCATTCGTTTGGTGAAATTACAGGTCTTTTCTCACTTACTATCTGTTTAATTCTTCATGTTTGTGTATTTTTTTTGTACTCAGATGACTTTTATTCTTTCCCAGGTCAATCAGTTCAGTGGCGGTTCGTCGACTGCTGTCGGTAAAGTTTTACTTCACTTATTTTAATACGCATTTACAAAAAAAAAAAGAAGAGTACAGAGTATGTGCATTTCTTTAAAAAAAATGAGTTTGTCCTCGTAAGGATGTACTACACCAAGGATGGTCTATTAGAACATCCTTGTACTACACAATGTCAGCTAACCTTTCAGAAAGTTTCAATTCAAAAACTAAAAATAATCATCAAGTTATAGCGGTTTTACGAATATGAAACATATAGAAATACGTGGGGAGTTCAAAATGCGTTTTACGAGATATCACCTTTTATGCACATATCCCTTCTTTGTGCTGTCACGAGACGAGATTAGAAATGCCTATAGAAAACGATACGAGACAGAGCTCTCGTAATGGAAAGTATACATCTTTTCGAGACATGACACCCTCTGGACAAGATATTTTCGAGACGAGACAGCAAACACTACTTCTTTTCATGTACTCTTCATATAATAATACAAATATCATCAATTAAAGCCAAGTAATACGTGGCGTGAGATACTTGGGGCTGATTCTCAAAGATACTCAACCCCATGCAACACTGAATTGGTATTTTGGGTAGTAAATCCTTGATAATTTAGAATAATAGTTTAAAAAATTGGGATTTACTGAGTATGTTTACCTACGAATATTTTGGTAGAGGGGATGGGGAGGGGGACTACTACTTCTTCAAATGTTTCTGGCCAGTGAGTGATAATGCCCCCTAATTTGTTATTAATAAGAGATTTTGGGTTCGATACCAGCTGGGGACACAGTGAGGGTTCAGCGTCTACGTTAAACTATAGGCCCCATTCTCGGAACGTCATCTTCATAATGACAGGCAATTATAATTCACAATCGGTTCACTTTATCCTGCTGGGACCTTTGGGCCATATACCAGCCTTCGGTATAGCACCTATTACTATCATCATAGATAAAGTATTATGTTTCTGAAGAGTTTTGAAATCTTGGGACATTCTTGCAAAAGAGTGATATGAAAGAAGATTTGAATGCAAAAGTTTAAATTTAAGCTGTAGTACCTTTCACTATTTGCAAACCACTAGTGTTGTTAATGATGATGATGATGGCATTTCCCTATTTGTGAATGTTACACGTAAAAACATAAAGATATGGAAACTTTACTCGGTCTGGCAACAGTGCATTTCAGTCGAGTTGCGGCAAATCAGTTTTCGATCTGTCTGAAGCGAAGAAGGGAAGAAAAGGAAAGTGGACGAAGGAAAGAAAAGGTGAAAGATGGAGAGGAAAGGAGAACGGATAATGTAAGGCGATTGAACGAAGAATATGGCTGGTAGTATATCATAGTAATGGAAGAAAACGAGAATTTAAACGATTATGGATCTGGTAACATTGCAAACGAGAAAGTTTTTTTAAAAAAAGGACACAAAAGATCCGAACTTTATTTCTATTTGTGAGAAAAAGTAATAACTGAAGTTAGTTTTCAATCCCAAAATTTATCGTTGAAAATAATACCACAAGGTATTATCACTACGTAAATCAACAGAGTGCATTAGTACTCAGCTTTTATTTGTCACTCCTGATACTTGCTTACGTCACATGCAAGTCTGCAAATAACATTCGTTTTCATTGCACATATAATTATTACATATAAAGCTGTTGTTCTTCACTGGACTCATAATTATTTCTATTATTTGTGTTTTTTGATATACTAGTAAGCTAGTAATATAGCTATAAATATATATATATATAATGTTGATAAGTCTATTGTACAAATAATGTAAATTGTATACAAGGAAATCTGAGTAATAGAAATATTTATTTCTACTATAAGAACGAAGGTTACTTATTTATATCATGTTGATGGTTTTTTTTTCTTATAATATGTTTTACTTTATATAGTTGTAAAGTCAACATTTTAGCGTTTGCAAAGAAAGCTAACAGAGTTTTTATCCAGTTCTAAAGTCTAAACGTTAGAAAAAATGCAGTAAGAACCCACATAGCAGAGTACATCCCTGGGACGTCCCATTTAGATCCCATTAACGTCAGATTCCTCAAGCTCCCATAGCGATGTCCTAAGGACGTCCGTGGGATAACTCTGTGGGCAATACAAACAGTTCATCCCGTATGGAGGTCCCCTGGATGTCCCCTGGAAAGCCGTGCGGTACTATCTACCTGGAATTTCTATAAATTAAATCGACCTTACTATTATTGTTATTTAATTAATTATAACTATACGAAGGATGTGCCTTCGTATAGTTATACGAAGGATTAATTATAACTATACGTCCCATGGATGTAAACGGGACTTAAACAGGACGTCC
>JAGDQP010029345.1:0-11538 GCA_022664845.1 Lepisma saccharinum | reverse complement strand
GTTTCTGGCTACATATCTTCTGAATCCCATTTTTTTTTTGTTCACATCTACACGTCTGTAACATTAACTTGCACATTCTAGGCAAGTGAAGTAGCCAAATGTTTATCACTAATTCTTTGAGTTTTGTTCACAGAGTAAAGAATGTAGGTTTCACTCCAGGCAGTTAGTTCCCTTGGTTCACCAGAATGAATCCCCAATAATTGCTCTGTTTTATGTTTCTTTATGATGTATCCAACGGTAGAGCATGTCTCAGTATCTTTTACCTTCCATACGTAATTTGAAATTTAAGTGAGCAGTTACAATGTTGTTCAACTCACTTTGTTCCCCATGCTGCTTCCTTATGCCTTCAATACACCACGCAGAGTGCTCTTGTACACAAAAGGATATCTAGAACATTTCTTTCGACAGTAGTATGGGGGTTGTTTAAATACTTTTTTTTTTGCCATGAATTTACGTAGTTGACACTTTTTCGTTGCCTGTTACCTTACTAGTTATTTCTATAGCATTCTATCTTAGGTATCCAAATTATCATAAAAGGGTAAGAGATTTCGAAATAGGCCACGTTTTTCATGTGATACAATCTGTTTTTCCTCTTTGTTCAACTTGTCCATTTTTTTTTTCTCACCGTTTGTAAGACAGAAGCTTCTTGAACCATGCCTGTCGAGTTCAAGAACCAAGAATTAAAAGAAGAAAAACAATATTTGTCCAATAAAGCAGTAGTGCGGCGGAAGGGTGAGCCGGACAGAAGGAGAACCACATTTGGAAAAGCTGAGTAACTTCTCTGCATAGACTAACATTAGTTTATGTTATTTCCTAAGTTTATTTTCTAGTGACAGCAGAAATTTTGTTCTTATTAGTTAGAACATAATATGCTTAGTGATTTTTTTTTTAACGTTATACAAACATAGTTAAATTCTGTAATAGCTGGGCATGGGGAGCCTTCATAATAACTATATGTATACTATTATTTTTTTTTTTATGAATATACAATATTTGGCAATATCTAAATTGAATTTGTATTAAGACCATCATATGTGCCTTCTTAGACCCTTACCTGGCATTGGCAACAAAACACATATCTGAATGCCCACCCCCAAAGTTACACAGAAATCGGCGCCCTTGATTACAGCATTCTTTTCTAATACAAATCACATTGTTTCTGTATTACAACGTTCTTTAGTATAGTTCAGTATAGTTAGAACCAGGGACGTATTTAGGGGGTAGGTCCAGAGGGTCCGGACCCCCCAAAAACTCAGAGTTTTATGGAAAAATAGTGTAACTTCAGGCGTAACTATACATATTTAATATACATTTCATGCCCCGACACACCTTGGATCCCCTGAAAACCCTTGGACCCCTCCCAGAACCAAATTTTGGGTATGTGCCTGCTTAGAACCAATGCCGAAGGAGGAAGCATTAATTCATTAATTTACGTCTGCAGCCTGCAGTAACTAGTAAGATTAACAAGTAAACAGTCAAAACATTGTCCATTCGATTATCTACATCATATCTTCTCAACATAAGAAACTACTTTTAAATGGCTACATATTTTCTGTCTTTCATTACACAGCTGAATCATTTCATATCAAGATCAGAAAAATCTTTAAATATACCTTCATGAACGAGTAGCAATAATGTGTTCTGAATTTTCCACCCTTTTGCTAAATTCTTTCAGTATTCACACTTCCAACCCTATACGATATTTTGTTTTCCAATTTCATTTCGGTGATAAATATATCCATCACCTAAGGTTTGCTGATAATATAGTCTTGTTTGCTTCAAATGCGGAAGAACTACAAACCAGAATGGAAGAACTGAACAATGAGAGTTCTAAAATAGGTCTTAAAATGAATTTAAGTAAAACACAGGTCATATACAATCAACATGCTGCAAAAAGGGAAATAAAGATTAACGGAGAGACAATAGGCATAGTTGATGAGTATGTTTACTTAGGCCAGCTCTAAACATCGAATGCTAAGTTGGCTGATGAAATAAATAGAAGATGTAAAATGGCGTGGAGTTCGTTTGGAAGACTACACTTTATTTTCAAAAGCAAACTTCCAATGTGTCTGAAGCGTAAAGTTTATAATCAATGTGTCTTTCCTGTGATGATGTACGGCTGTGAAACTTGGACATTGAATGCACAAACGACTCAAAGATTGAGAGTCACATAAAGAGCAATGGAGAGGTGCATGCTATGAATAACCAGGAGGGACAGGAAGACAAATTAATGGATTCGCGCACAAACAAAGGTAGAGGATGTAATCAAGACTGCGAAGAAGATGAAGTGGAGATGGGCCGGTCACATAGCTAGACGAACAGATGGAAGATGGGCGACAAATGTACTACATTGGATTCCTAGAGAAAAGAAGCGACAGAGACGATGTCCGAATGCAAGATGGGTAGATGAAATCAAGCGTTTTTTAGGAGCTACATGGATGAGGATAGCAGCAAACCAATATATGCTGAAAGAAAAGGGGGAGGCCTTCATCCAGCAGTGGGGCTGAATATGATGATGATATACAGGGTCCGTCCGGAAAGTAGTCATACTGAAGTTTCATAAACCCATTTATTGACAATTTTGACACATCGACTTAATAGTTTTCAAAATATTCCTCTTCTGCATCAACACAGCGTTGCCAGCGACTCTGACAATCACTGAAGGCTCCCTGGAACGCAGAAACTGGAATGCTCTTCAGCTCCCTCATTACGGCCTCTTGAATGGCCTGGACCGAGCCGTGGTGCCGTCCTTTCATGACCCGTTTTAGTCGGGGGAAGAGGAAGAAGTCTGGGGGAGCGAGATCTGGGCTGTAGGGTGGGTGGAGAAGCTGTGTGACGCCATGTTTGGTCAGGAAGTCCATGACAGCAAAGGCGGTGTGGCTCGGCGCATTGTCGTGATGGAGCTTCAATGAGCCGGAGATTGCTGGATGGACGCGGACGACTCGTTTTCTGAATCTTTCAAGTACTCCCACGTAAAATGCAGAATTCACAGTCTGACCAGGCGGTACAAACTCTCTCCTTTGCAGTCAAATAAATAAATAAATATATATCAATATCGATTTCATTTTCGACTTGCTCATGCGGGCTTTTTTCAATTTGTGCCGCAGGAATACACTTGATCGACCCATGGCATCACTCCCACACGCAGTCTTGATCATGTCATGGGGCTCACTCGCAGTTTTACCCAGTTTGACAAAACTTCACCGCGTACCAATGCTCTGACAAACACATTGTGGAATGTGACACGGCACTTTGACAGGGGTTCACCTTCAACTCGATCTACACTCCGAGAAGGCTTGTAGACGACTGGCGACTTGTGCGCTGGTAGCTAAGATCCCCCACAACCCAACCAGCGCACTAAGATCTCCCTTCTTCACCCCGTTGTGGCCGGAAAAATTCAGTGCGATTACTTTCCGGACGGACCCTGTATATATACTTTCTTGCACTTCAGTGAAAGCAGCCAAAATTTGCCGAAAGGACTTAAAAATTAAATTCAAATTCCAGTGACACTGAAACTGAATCGAGGCGCATGAATGATTGAAAATAAATGCATAAGTAAATAAATATAAATAAATAAATAAATAACAAAAAGGAATCTAAAAATGGCATACATGTGAGCGACGGACTGTGATTGGCTGAAATATGTTTATTTTTAGAAAGTAACTTTGGGATGTCATTGGCGGATAGATATAGGTAGAAAGGACCTCTTGACCTTCTGTGCTTATTATGAACTCATAGCATTGATTAGTAATTCATACGAGTGTTTTGTCTGAGGAAGGGGTTGATAGAACACAGAAACTGTTACCTTGTTGCTGTGTCTTCTTTATAATAAAATAAAGTTTATAAGCCTTGTCAGACTATTTTAATTAACTTAAGTATGTATACAAGGCTTCAATATAGTTATATCCACATTTTCAAACAAGTGAATCGATGAAGCTAGTAACGATGTAAAGCTAGTGTTGATAAGTCTATTGTAGAAATAATATGAATTGTATACTAAGAAATCTGAGTAAATGAAATATTTATTTCTACTATAAGAACGAAGGTTACTTATTTATATAATGTTGATTTTTTTCTTATATTATAATATGTTTTACTTTATATAGTTGTAAAGTGATCATTTTAGCGTTTACAAAGAAAGATAACAGAGTTTTTATCCCGTTCTAAACGTTAGAAAAAAATGCAGTAAGAATCGGAATATTCGCCAGTAAATGAAAACCAGAAAGGGACGTCATGTTCACAACATTGTAAATTAACTCAGAACAACACTAAAGAATCATCCCCTTTTAAACACCCTTTTCGACCCTTCTTGTTGCTGTAAAGTAATGGGATCGTAGTAGAGAGGACCACCTTAAAGAGCACACCCACAGACTCACACGAAGGGTAGACTGAAATAAAGTACAAGGGCATAGACAGCATTACATATCAATGTTTTTTCTGAAAAAGGTCTGCTGCTTGTTGAAATCACCGCCACAAACTATTACTAGAATAAAAAAAAAGGGTTTAAGAAACGGACACCCCCATGTGCATAGCTAAGTAGGACCACAGAAGATACACCCAGCTTCTTGGGTGGATGTAAATGGGTGGCTTCTCTGTTCCCATCTTTTCTCCTAGCTCTCACATCCATCGTTTCTCTTTTTGTTTTCTCATCTTTCCTTCACCGTTGTTGTTCACATGTTTCGTCTTCCTTTGACTTTGTAACTTCAGTATTGAAATCTATATCGTCGGCACGGCTTGTTTAAACTTTCCCACGAAGAAAAAAGTACGTTTTTAAAGGTCTTGGAAAGAAAGGTTAAAAAAAAAAAAGTTTAAAGAATAGATTGAAGCACAAGTGGACTGGAGAAGGTTCGTCCAGTGAAGAACAGCCTCACGATCTCCTTGGCTTTACAGGGGAACCGCCCATGTTTGATCTAAGAGTGTTCTTGCTCCAACAACTTATAGTCCCTGACTACGCTTACCTTCTGGAGAGGAGGAATTTATGGTTGCAATAAACATTGTATTTTTTTTCCGTTTCTTCTCAAGGGTGTTTGTTTTCTATGGTGGCCCGTCAGAGAAGATTTCTGCGTGGTGTTGTTGTTGCCTTGATGTTAGGTAAGCAATGCTTAACAGCAGTCAAGAAGTAGTATCTTAAGATACACCTTCATCTCCTCCCTTCCCCCAGCAAAAGAAAAAAAAATAGACAGTGAATTATTATAAGAACGTTAAGCTCCCAAGAGAGGTTCCTGGCGTTAAACAAGCTTTAATTAAAAGCTATGATCAGCAGCGAACATGCTACACTGTTGGGGGTTCCAAGATGTGAAAAATTGCAGTGAGTCAAGACCTTGTGTAAGTATTGTACCTTTTTTTTTCTACAAAAAGTCCATTTTATTTTGTTTTAGAATTGTGGTTTTCTTTCACAGACAAGACTCGACAAAATTAATAACATTGGAAAAGTAACATTCCGGTTTTCTTGACCTTTTAACTTTGTGTTAAGAGTATGCTTACATGTCGTAACTTTCCACCTCAAGAACGATCTATGATTTACGTTGTTTACACTCCCACAGTACCGTAAACCAATTTGTGATTTTTCGTGGGAAGAGGAGACTATCAGTACCTGCCTCAAACTATTTACGTCATCCAAACGTATCGAGATATTCAATACCACGTAATTTGCCCCAGGATGGCCGGTTAGCACACTTGCCTTCAACGTCTTGTAAGGATCAATTGAAACCAGTGGTTTGGAACCCACGGTAACAAAACGTGTACTCGTTTAGGACATTAATAACGGTTAAAACAAATAAACACACAACCAGGGCCATATTTAATGGGGCTCCGGATCTCCTCCTGCCCCGTAATTAAGATTTTTTTAAATGTACAATTGGGGGAGTTTTAGGCTTAAAAAAATATACGGTATTTATTTTCTCAGTTCCTTGGCCCAGTGAGTAACATCTTGGACTTTGGTAATGGAGAGGTACAGAGTTTGAACCCTTGTACAGACCACCTTGACTGAAATTATCCAGGTTCCCTCCCTCTCAGCATCAGGAGACAAATACGAAGATGGTACTTCAATAAAGGCCCTGGCTGCTACCTTTCCACCCCTTTTCCGGAAGAGTGGTCCCGAGGAACGTCTTTCTCTAAGCAGTCCCTAACCCAAATACCATACAAATATTCGCCTCGTAAAACTGAGAAAAAAGTTCAGTCCTAATGACCACCAGTAAAACTCGAACCTGCTTGCTTCCTCAGAGAGATTTGAAGTCAAACTCTGGACCACATGGACCTGTAAATCAGGATTATTTTAATATTAATTAATAGGGTCTTATGACTCTCATTTTCCATATATATCACGATGGATGTAGGTAAACAGAAGATTACCTGTAGTCAGTTTGTATAGTCTCGGTACTATATTAAAAAGAAGACCAGTGGCGGCTAACCAGAAGAAGTTGGTAAAATACCACTTCACATATTTTCTCATGAATTCATTTAATTAAATACTATTTAATTAGGAGATAATTATATAAAGATTATTAATGGAAACCAAAACAAACCTAGTAACACACGAATGAAAGCTCCAAATATTTAAAACTAATCCAGCAAGTTTCTCAGTAGCGTGCGTATTAAATCGAAAAGTGGTTTTATGGTTACTGCAGCTAAACCCTAAAAAAAAAAAAAAAAAAATCCAGGATAATGTCAAATAAACGGAATGTTCCAGTGTGTGTGTTTCGTTACCAGTTCATCAGAGTTTGGGATCACAAAACCACCACTGAACAAATGGCTTTACAGGACATCCTAAAAGTAAGCTCAGCTTCAGAGATACGGTGTATATTGAGACCTTATGGAAGAGCATGATGCTGGTATCTGTATACAGTTCTGAATTTATATTTGCAATCGATCCAGAGCCACTCATAGTACTGCAATACCACATGTGTTACGAAATTTGTTTTCTGTTTGGCTTCGTTCATCAACTACGAGTACTATACACAAACGAAAGAGAAGGAAACAAAACACTGTGGTAACGAGAGTTCATGTGTCCATCACAAAAATACCGCTCACCACAGAAATAATTCACCGATTCGCACAATGTATTTATTTTGGGAACCGTCCTTTTTTTTTTTTTTAATGTGCTCTGCTACACAAATTTCAGTGGTAGAACCGGGCTTTGAAACCTCGTCGTACACGAATACTTCGTCACAATGAGTACAGGAAAAACGAGGAATCGTTTGAAACACAAAAGAGGACAAGAAAAGAAGGAAAAGGAAGAAACAGATAAAAAATAACATATACAATCACACTTCTACCAGTAAAGATTTTAGCCGTGTTTGTACCAAATTATCAGCCTTGTTTTGGAAAAGTGGAAAACCAATTGTAGAGAAATGAACACAACCGAAAAATCCAGTGCATTAGAGAGAGATAAAAGTGGACAAGAAGAGGGAAGGAGGGAGGATATATATATATATATAAGAAAGAAGAACAAAACACGATAGAGATCCTGATTTTGCGTCCATCCATCCAGGGGCCGGAGGCTGGCTGAAACACAATCCAGTTCCACGTGACTCTCATGCAGACAAACCGATTCAAAGGTTTCTTGATTGGTTTGGGCCCCAAAAACACCACCAAACCTCGGAGCTCACGTACAAGAGAACAACGCAATCAGTTTCTATCGTGGTTTGAATGAAGCTGATTGAAATCCCACTGTATCTTTTTTTTTTCGAATTGAGCTGACTAAGCACAAAAAAAAAAAACTTTACATTTCTGTTTCGATATGTTTCTACGTTCGCTGCTATTTGCTCATATGTATGCATCTGCATATATCTCCCCTTTCCTCTCTCCCAATTGATGAAACCAACAGACCATACATAATATGTGACAAAAAAAAATCGATAACATTGATCCATTATATGAAAGAGAGAAAAAAAAAGAAGAAAAAAGTACAAATTTTACACATATCGTTGCGGTAATTTTGAATTAAAAATGAAATATTTTATTTCTGTGTTTTATGTTGAATATCTGTCTCTTATTGGTCTAATCCCACCTGGCAATCGAGCGGAACGTGTATTTTATATATACGCGGCTGCCTTTGTAATGAGAGTTACTTTTTTTTCATTATGAGAAGGGTGGGTGGGACATCTCTCTCGAATTTAGTTAGTTAAATATTACCTACATCGTGACCGCTGCTTTAGTGTTTAATTGTTAATCTTACTATTTACTGCAGTACCTACATACGTCAGGCGTAAATGAATGCATTAATGTTTAATCTTTCGGCTTTGGGGTCGAATTTTACTGAACCTTAATCAGAGATTCTGCCAGGATTCTCAGTTTGGGGGTTGTAAAGCTGAAATTCGGGGGTATAAGTAGAGGTTTTTAACAGTAAAAATATTAAAATTGGGGAGTAATTAAAAATTTAGGTGGTCTGGCATTATTCCTGGCTTTATTATTATTATTAGTATTTGCCCAAATACGTTGCATAATGCAAATGCTGATAGAAACTGGCAACACTGGTACTAGTTTGAATCGAATCTTTATTTGCGGCCTTTAGGTATCTAAGGCTCAGGCCGGGATATGGGGAGGGGAAAGGATTCGGGAAGGTGTCCACTAGGGCCTAAGCTGAAGGTGCCATCCCGGAATTTGCCTGGTGTGACTGAGGGAATTCCTGGAAAACCTGTCAGGATGGCCGGCCGCCAAGATTGAATCTAGGACCTCCTGAATGCTACACCAACGCTCTACCACTGAGCTACGGTGTCTCGGTCGTTGGTACTAGTGTCTGGGGTGATAGGTTGTCAGTGCAACGCTATTGTACTCATTTTCTGGATCATGGTAAGTAAAGTTCCTGTCTGCTACCTTCTCTTCAGTAAGTGCTTGCTGAAAGACATCATTTGCCATATTTGAGACATTCGTGTGTCGTGGTCTAGTGGTTGTGGTCATGGATTTAAGATAGGCACTAGCAAGGTACGCAAGTTTGAGCCCTTCAGAAGGCCACATTGATTGAGGTTTTCCAGGACTTTCTCTCAGTTTTCGTAGACGAATTTTGGTATAGTTCACAGACAAACTCCCTGGTTGCTGCCTTTTCTTCTTTTGCCCCAGTGAGAGAGTGTTTAGCGAAATATATCATTATCTCATATCTTAATTAGGCCTTATAACAAGGCAGAGGCTGAGATGGTAGTGGGCTTAGCTAGTAAATAATCAAAAGTAGTAGTGATAGCGATAGCGATGCTCTCACTCTCGGTAAAGTAAAAACTTTCTTCTAGCTTTCGAATCCGTTGAGTCTATTCTCAAGGAACAAATCTTGGGATCACAAAACCGCCACTGAACAATTGGGATAAATAGAAAGTAAAACACGAGATTGGAGACAATTACAAAACATTACGTATCTACTTTCTTTTTAGCACCGTTCATTCTTCTTGTGCAACAACAAGTCGAGTTGAACCTATGCAGTGATTCCGACAGGATTTTCAGTGGGGGTGTTTAGCGGAATCACTGAACCTGTGTTCCAGTATGAAAGCTGGCGATAGTATGATTGAATTTTGTTCTTCTTCATCAGAATAAAATTGTAGCCCGTCTGCGTGAAGTAACGTTACTTAATAGAAGTAGTAACACTTGAAAGAAGCTTACGAAAGAGCAGAAATCTATAGATTATATAAAGAAACTAATTACAAACTTAGTCAGTTCTGCTAATAATGAAATAGACTTTTGAAAAGGAACAGTTTGTGTTTCTGCATTTGATTAAATCACATTTAAAAAAAAAAAAACTCTTTCACGTGATATTCTTTTCTACATCCTCTCCTAAAAAAAAAAAATCAAACAAGTAAACTCGTTGAAAAGTAAGTTTAGACTCCCTATTGTGGAATTCAAACTTCCTTTTTCTGAAAAACTTAATACTGAAAATGGAAAGAAAAAGAAAAAAAAGATTAAAAATAGCGAAACACTTTTGAGTTAAATGGTTGTCTGACAAAATTCTCTCTCTTTTTTTTTAAAGAAAAAAAAAAGACTCTTCGAACTTCTTCATTAGGAAGGGCTATTTCTCTCCTTCTCTGTATATATACATGTATGTTTTGTGGAGAGAAAAAAAATCTCAAAGCAATGAAGAAAAGAGGGCTAAAAAATAGACCAAAATGTAGAAAGAGGAAGCGAATTAATGCAGAAATCTTTTATCCTTGTACTGAAAATAAAGATTTAAAAAAAAGGTAGTGCCTTCTCTCTCTTCCTTATTGTCTACATAAAACACGGAAGTTTCATTAGATACAAGTCTACAGCATTCTTTAAAACGAGGTGAAGGTATAACAGAAGCAGTTTGGGGTTGAGAGCAGAAAAGACGAGGCGGAATCGAGAAGAACGGGGTGTGCTGCTAGTGAGCGATGTCTGAAGGATAAGGATAAAAAGAAAAAAGAAGAAATGGATCGAGAAAGTAGAGGGTGAATTCAAGCAATGAAGGGAGAAGGAGGAAAAATCTAGAATTGTAAGAAGGAAGTCAGCAAGAGAGCGAGAAAGAAGGGACTTGGAAATCATTTCATGGATGTGAACACAAGAACCTGCACCCATAGGAGAAAGAATGATGGAAAGGACGAAAGAGAAGGAAAAGGAACAGAAAAATAGATAGATAGAAAACGAAGAAGAGAAGAGAAAAGGGAAAGAAATGGAGTGATAGTGAACTTGCGTTAGGGGTACAACCCGTGAAGTTTGCTGCCAATAGTAGAAGGGTCTGTTAGGTTGACGAGAGAAAGAATGTGTGTTAGAATTTGTGCAAGTGTGTGTGTGAGGGGAGGATGGATAAGAACTCAATGAAAAAAAAAGCACGAAAGGGAATCATTCAACGATGTAGGCGGACCCAGAACTATTGCTCTTACTGCTTTATTTCAGAGTATCCAACTGAACCATCCGGTAAGCATCAATTTCATTAGATAAGCATAAGCGCGTATGTGAAAAAGAGAAAGAGAGAGAGGAAATGACCGCCGCAGAATAATCTTCCATTTGTAGCATTTCTTGGGGACTCAAAGACGGACATTACATATCTGAAGGACGACAAAATTTAGTGGGTACCAAAAGTATTCCGAGAAAAAAGTTGGAAAGGGAAGTAGTAGCCAGGACCTTCATCTAGGTATGGTCAGGCATTTGTGTGGAGAAATTGACAAAACCCCTGAAAATTCAGTCAATATGGTCGTCGTGACTCCCTCAATGCCGATCCGCGAGGTTCGCAACCATGGCAATGGATAAAAAGACAATAAGATTGAACTACTAATCTGCCAATATCGATAAAACATAAATGGTGATTAACAATGTCTTGTACCTACTGGTAAGACCTAAGAAATTTCAGGAGATCTGAAACAATGGTTAAAAACATTATTCATATCTCCTTAAATCTTAGATCATAAAAGTAGAGATATCTGATAGATCCTTAAATTTCTTAGATGGAAAGAAAAACAAATGTAGTAGGTATATTCTATTAACTGATACCAACATACAGGGAAGGACCTTTTGTCCCCAACAGATTCAGACAAAATGGATGATCGAGAAAGTTTCTAAGTCCAAAAACTTGCAACATTTGGCAGCACCAAGCAAGTTCTAAGA
>JAGDQP010029344.1:1256-23441 GCA_022664845.1 Lepisma saccharinum | reverse complement strand
AAGAAGAAGATGCCGAATCAAGTCCATGTTTGTGTTGTCATTGTGAAGTCCGTGTGTTGTCCATGTGTTTGTCCTAAATGTTATGTATCGATGTTTCCTTTCATAATAAAATTGCAAATATGGTAGGTAGGGAACTCCCCCCAAGCAAATGTTCTAAACATGAACTAAAGACCAGGAGAACCTTGGACGCCTGGTCAAAAGTCCGTCCCGCAACACCTGAAGTCTAAACTGAAGGAACATAGGAGCTTCTTGGAGTGCCGGAATTCCGGCAATCCAAGAATCTCTAGGGACAGCCTGTCCCAAAATGGGGAGAGCGAACAACTGCTCGTGCTGTACGTCCCCGAAAGTACACTACCTATTTTGTGTAAAGAATGCAGAGAGACAGGGGTGGAAGGCGGGTCCCCAAATGTAAAAAAAAAATGTATCAATTACAAGAAGCAAATATTTTTGTAGTTCTTCCTCGAAACTCATAACAGGCCAAACGTCATACAATCCCGTTTACAGTTACAACCGAGAGAAGAGGTGTGGCAGTTGGAATTCAGCAGTGCGAGAGACAACATCCTTCCGTCTGTGGTGAACAATCCAGGTAAACTTTAAAGTTATGATTCCAAAGAAAAGTAATAAAGAAAACCCATTACCTATTATTTTCATTAATATTTAGTATAACTATTTTTCTTTAGATGTTAGTACACAATACATTCTAATTTATTTCACATTCATTTCCGTTCTTTATTGTAGATTATCTTATTTTTTATTTTATCTGTAAATTATTTACAAGGCACACAGCAAAACAGGATTGCATATTTTTATTAACATTTTACACCAAGGACGGATCTAGGAAAGGGCGCCAATCCCCCTTGCGTGATAATAAAATGTTTACATCTGCAATCTATCTTCTACAAAGGTTTAGCTTACAAAATACGTAATTAATATAATTTCAAACCCGGGGATGGACCTAGGAAAGGGCTCCGGGCCCCATTTGTCATAATAAAATGGTTACATTGTAATTATCTTGATTTTAAACTAATTTAATGGAACTTTTTTAAATTAACATGTAAGCACATGCCTGCCAACGTATCATATTATATTTCCACGGGCGATTACGATTACAAAGTCTTCAGGAAAATGATAATTTCTCAAAAAAAGTTTTATGCTGATTACAAAAAATTAACTTAAATTTAGAACGTTCTCGAAAATACAGATTGCACGAAGACTAGAAAAGACACGATGACGTAAGCGCAATATGGCCGCCATGTTCTACAGGTTTCAGAAAATGCTGGTTCCACGAAACCTAAACTTCGGTGACATCAAAACCGAAAAACGGGGCCAACGTAACCTACAAAGTCCCGTTACACAAAAATGTAGGTCACCTCCATAAGCCTGAAAGTAAGCCATGCACGTACACCCGGACCGCCTTAGGCCCGAAGTACGGCTATTGCCTGGAGCGGTAAAAATGTAAGGATCACCTAGGACTTCTACTGAATTGAATTTTAAGTTCTTTAGACAACTTTGGCTCAGGCCTTTTTTCCACTATGCCTTGTAATTTTCCTTTCACTAACAATGTTTCTAGAGCCAAAAATTGAATACTGGTAACGATTTCATCGAAATGACGTCATATTGTTACTATTTCGGTTATGGTATTCTATTACCTACATAAAAAATCACCTTTTTTTCTTACTAGCCAATAAGAGATTCATTTTGGAATAGCTCTTGTATTTAATCAAAAATAGAAGACGACTTGGTAGAAAAAACTGCGATAGCTAGAGGAAGTGAGGCACGAATGTTGTTGCCTTTCACTCACTTTATTTTTATGTCACTTGAAGAGACTTTAATGACTCAGAGGTTACAGCTGAGAGAAGTTAAATTAAATGCATTAGATTTGGAGATACTATGATGCTTCTTGCAGATATTGAAACATCGATTACCAAGATACAATAAGAGCTGAGCATAAGCTCTGAGGATTTATGTATAAACGTAAAAGAAACGAAGGATTTGTATTTTGAAGAAATGAAATAACAGCAAACATAGAAATTGGATGGGAGAAAGTAAGAAGGCATCATCTTCAACCATGCTGAGAAGTATAACTACCCACACAGCACAATCACGTTAAATAAGCTTTTATTCAACTTTTTCTTCAATGTTTAATAAACGTTGAATTTTGGTTGAATTTACGCTGATTCCACGTTTATACAACTATCGGATTAGTATTCTAAGTAATGTTGATTCAACATTGAATCTGACGTTTAATAAACGTTTTAAAGACGTTGAATTAAATTTTTTCCGCAACTTAATTTTGGCATTAACGTTGATTCAACATTACAAAACGTTGAATAAATGTCTATTCAACGTTTAATCAACGTTACGCAACGTTTATACAACGTTTAGAGAGAAGCAAAATTAAACCTTCAGGGCAAATTTCGTACCTTTCCCAAAAATCCGTACTTGCAATGAATATTTGAATCTGTGAAGATGAACACAATAATATAAGTTTCTCAGACCGAAGCCTAGTACTTCAATGTTCAGTACGATACAATTTTAGGGTTGATTCCAGGAAAAATCTTTTGATTATAGGATTTTAACCTGGAATCAACCCTAAAATTGTAATTTCAATTAAAGCATATCGTACTGAATACTGAAGTACTAGGCTTCGGTCTGCGAAACTTACATTATTCTGTTCATCTGCACAGATTTAAATATTCGTTATAAGTAAAGATTTTGGGGGGAAAGGTACGAAATTTGTCCTGAAAGTTAAATTTTACTTCTCTCCAAACGTGACAATCCGGGTTTGATTTCCGCTGCGAAAAGTTGAAACAATTTTACCTAGATCGTAAGTTCCAGAGGTCGACCCAGTCTCTGAAAATGAGTACCGGGGGCAACCCTGCGATAGGGGGACTGAACAGGTAGCGAAAACCGCTCAAAGTGGCTGGAAACAGCCATGCGTTGACCACGTGCACCCCGCAAAAAAGCCGCGTTGCAGGCCTTTGCCCTTCATGGGCTGTTGCGCCATAGTTCTTTTTTTGTACAGGTAACCCGAGATAAACAGCCTGGAAATTGAAATGAAGACAAGAGCCTTCGCCCATAACACTAAGGACTTAAATGTGTAATTCCAACTCACTCCCACTGGGATACCAGTCTAACAAACCCCTCAACATGGTAATGAAGGAAACCACTAATTGAAGGATCAATAAAAATTGAGGACAAATAATACTTGAGTACGTATAAACACAACTCATTTATTAAGAAATAGCACGTCTGAGCGATAATGTATATAAAAATGCATGTAATATAAATAAATATTCAGAATGCAATTTAAATAATGCGAGAGAGAAAAAAACAAATGTTCGTTAAATCCTTACTTTATAACAACTCCACAAACTAAAATACTAGTTGTCTTCTTTAATTGTATATAGTTACATACATACAATATGCTCTTACCTATAAGAGGCATCTGAACGAAATAAAAAAGCTATACATTTTCAAAACAGAATTAGGTTGCCTCGTGGAATTGTTTGATTCATTCAGTAAGTCTGAGAATTGTCTGTACCACATTTTTTGCTTTTAACAAGATGAGACAACCTATTCTATGAAGAATACAATAATAATAATAATAATAATAACAATTTGAGCAACTTATTCGGATTTCCTCCTGTCATTTCGATCTCTCGCTGCGCTGATGTCCTACCTTTCCCAGTTTTCATGGCACACATTTTTATACTCCTCTATTGAGAATCAGCTTCTGAAGTACGCATTCTTGCTGCACAGGACGCTTCCCTGAAAGAAGAAAATAATAAATAATTTTCTTTCATCTGTATTATAAAAGAGTAAAGTATAAATTTATAGTTGGTTGCTTAATAATCTAAACTATGGGTGTATATTTAGTATCTACGATTGTTCGGGTGAAACGTTAAGCCATTAAAAATTAGAATTATCTAAGATGTTCCTTTAGCAGGTAAATACTGTGATGGCAGTGGATTAGGGGTACAAGCTCTGACTGCACTTATTAATACGACGCGAGTTTCAACAATCCAGCCGTTTTGACTGAGGGGTTTCCTAAGTTTTCCGCAGTATAGCCACATATAATACCGGTATAGTACCCAGAATCTTTGTGTGGTACAACTGCAAGGAAAAAGTCAATGCAGAAACGGCGCGGCGTACTACTGTCGTTTCACCAGCCCTCCACATTATTTTTGTATATTTCGGAAACCTTGTGAAGACTTTTTTTTTTTTTTCGAGACAAATGGGAACAAACGAACGGAAAAAAGAAATTTTGAATTTCAAGAGGTTGGGGCCAGTCCCCACTTTGATCGCGCTATTGTTTGGAAACCGTAAGGGAACAAACTATTATTTTTCGGGACAAACGGGGACAAAAGAAGCAAAAAATTATGATATATATATATTTTTGAATATAAAGAGGGAGGCAGTCCCCCTATTTTCATCTCGCTACATTTCGGAAATGGTGAGGGGACAAACGAATTTCTTTCGGAAAAAACGGGGATAAACGAAGCACTAACAAATGGCAAAAGAAATCTTGCATTTGGGGAGGTGGGGAGCTGTCGTTTCACCAGCCGCTCACTTTGATTTTGTTATATTTCGGAAACGGTGAGGGAACAAACGTTTTTTTTTTCGGGACAAACGAAACACACAAAAAATGGCAAAAAGAAATTTCGAATTTGGAGATGTGGGGAGCTGTCGTTTCACAAGCCCCCACTTTCAACTCACTATATTCCAGCAACGGTGAGGAGGCAAACAAAACTTTTTTCAGGACAAACGGGTACAAACGAAGCACAATCGAACGGTAAAAGAATCGAATTTGAAGAGGTGGGGGGCCATCCCCCACTTTCAACTCACTATATTTCGGAAACCATGAGGAGACAAACGAATTTTTTTTCGGGACAAACGAAGTACAAACAAAGGGGAAAAAAAGATTTGAATTTGGAGATGTGGGGAGGCTGTCGTTTCAGCAGCCCCCCACTTAGTTTTTGTTATATTTTGGAAGTGACGAGGGGACAAACAAAACTTTTTTCGGGACAAACGGGGACAAACGAAGGACAAACGATTGGGCAAGAAATATTCTAAATTTGGTGAACTAGGGGTGTGTGTGTGAAAAGGACCTCATTTGCAAGAAGTCTCAATAAGGCAGCCTATTGATCTCAGGATGGTGAACTGAAGTAAGAACGACATTTGATAAGGAAACGTATTATTACAAAAACACGAAAAGCAACATTTCATAATATTGGAATAAGATCAGACATTTATTTATGATAATATCGTTCTTTCTGTATTAATAAATTATGTCAGTCTCTTAAAGCCATGTAGAAGCTCTTGGACAGCCTTAAATTAAAATTCACAAAGTAATTTGAATGAGAGCTTCTCAGAGCCAAGCATCCAAAGCATTTTTAGTGTTGTGTTCCGGTGTCCCGAAAAAAATATAAAAATGTTCCTAATTTCATAAAATGAAAAGAGTTAATAAGTAATAAGCGATGGACTAATTTGAAAATAGCTTAGTTATAGTAAAGGAAACCATAAATTATTAATAGCAATATATAACAATTACTATAAGTCAGTTTAATAACAGCTCAACACCAAGAAAATAGGCAAGTTTAAACTTCTAAAGTTGGTACAATTTATCAAGCCGAGATAGTTTTTAACAAAACACATTTTTAAGCTAAAGTTGTGACCTGAATAAAAATAATTTCTTGGGTTTGGTCTCACAACCACTCACAAATAGGAGGGAGGTTCCAGTTACAACCGGGGGTTACCCTAATTTCGCCAGGGTGATAAAATGATTCATATTAAGTTATGTCAGGTATTTACAGACTAGTATTGACCATTGGCTGTGGTCATAGGTGCTTGTTTCCAGTTGGGATCAGGGGTGACCCTAATTTCACCAGGGTGGTACTAAGACTCATATTAAGTCATTTCCAGTAGTTACCAACTAGTATTGAGCATTGGTTATGATCATAGGTGTTTATGCCAGTTGGGACCTGGGGTGGCCCTATTTTCGCCAGGGTGGTAAATTTACTCATATTAAGTCATGTCAGGTGGTTTCCGACTAGTATTGACCATTGGTTGTGGTCATAGGTGCTTATTTCCAGTTGGGACCGGGAGTAGCACTATTTCGCCAGGGTGGTAAAATGACTCATATTAAGTAATGTCAGGTAGTTATCGACTAGTATTGAGCATTGGTTGTGGTCATAGGTGCTTATTTCCAGTTGGGACGAGGGGTGACCCTAATTTCGCCAGGGTGGTAAAATGACTTATATTATGTCATTTCAAATAGTTATCAACTGATATTGACCATTGGTTGTGGTCTTAACACCACCATACCACAATTTTGCCCCCTACCGAATGAGCTACAACTATTCTGTGTTATTCTTCTGTCTTCCTCATAATCGACACAGGGCATTTTTATTGAAGTCATATTAATTATTTCATGTAATTCTTAGCTCATTATATCTTTAATGGCGTCCGTAATATACACCGATCGTTCTACCATCGAAGCTACGCCCAGTTGATCTTATTCTAATGTCTTATTCGACCCTAGCCAGTAGGTCCTGAGCGAAGGACATGTTGTATCACGTTATTGTATTCTTGGGGCCGGTCACCTGCATGTTTTATAAAAAATAGTCAAATAGTTGTGACGATCTTGCCCAACTTTTCTTTTGACCGTTGCTACTAGACCACGCGGGCAGTAACTTTGCCTTACATTATTTGCTGACTGGGGTCGGTAACCTAACGTTTTATGCACCCTGGTCATATACGTTTGCGGATATTGCGGAACTTTTTATTTGCGCGTTGCCACCAGCTCACGCGAGCTGAACATTTTGTATCCCATTATTTGATGCCTGGGAAAGGTAATCTCAAAATTTGATAAACAGCGAACCAGTGGTTTTGAAGAAATTTTGGAACTTTGACTTTGGCCATTAACACTAGCCCTGCGGGGTTGAAATTTTCTATCACATTATAACTGATGGAGATACCCTGCACGTTTGCTGACGGTCGATCCACCTTTCTTTTGACCGCGGCCATTAGATCACGCGCGCTGAATCTTTTGTATCACCCTGTTTGACCTCCATGTATTTTCTTTTTCCTCTGACCATATTTTTCCTTCAGGCATCATTAGTTGTCATCATTTTTCAGTCCTCCATTGCACTTAGTGCACTACCTTACATTAAGTTTTCTCCTGGTTTGGCTATTCGATATACCAGGCTAATGCCTACATGGTACCTACAACTTCACCGCTGGCTGACGCCTTCCCTGTTCATGTTTAAGCTTTACTTTCATGGTGGTCATATGTATAGTTGTTAGGACTTTTAGTCTATCTATTCTCAGACCACACTGTATAACTTCCTTTATTTTCTTTTAATTAGACCTCATTGCATTGACTTTTTGTGGAAACGCGCCGTAACTAGGCTTTGACGTGCATAGTACCCAGGCTTTCGATTGTTAACGTATATATCTCACCCATCTTTTTGCGATGTGGAGCTTATTGTAACAACGTCCCTTGTCCTCGCAGCTTTACAATTGTGCTATTGGCATGGGTTAGTTCATGTCTTTATTTTCTAATCTCTAGTCGGGTTTGTTGCATCCATAACACCTGTCTGATCTTTAATTATCACCGGATTTAAGTGTCTCGGACCGGTACTTGACAGTGAACATTGAATATGATTTATCTTTCCCACTTCTTTTTTTGGACAAAATGGAGAATCTTGGTCCACTACAACTTTTCGTACTATTTCTATGCTATTCGTGGATGCAATGTTTACCTCCGATCATTTCATTATCCCAAGATTTACGTGTATAGGAACTCTATTTAACGGTATAGATTGCATCTGTTTTATCTTTCCAACTACTTTTTTTTTCTCAATAACACTTTGGACACACGACGTTTTAATAAGACGCTCCATATTTCTACGACGAATAATGACACTCTTTGACATATCCCCTAACCTTCGATTACTTTGTTTTGTACTTACTTGTAAATTTAGTTCTTCTTCAACGGCTGTTCACTCACTCGATCTTGACTCTTCCGCGAATCACACATCAATGGTACGCATCTTCCGTTCGACAATATCTTTGGTAGTCACACCCCCGCTCCCGCTGTCTGCCCGCTGGGGCAACAGTTTTTTTTTTATTCTTTCATTGCCAGAATCCGTTCTCTGGGTACAGACCAAAGTCTTCATTAATATTCCGTTCTCGTTTTCACTGTTCTTTTCCCCCCTTCCGCGTCACTGAGTTCGATCATTTTTTCTGGACATTTATTTATTGTATTTACTTTTTTTTTTTGAGCTTTAGTTCCGTCTGTGGTCTTTTCTTACCCACTGTCCCTTGTATATTCTTATTTCTTGACGTCTCCGAACAATAGTTCACGCAGCGATAAGCCTCTCCAGCGATACTTGACAGGGATTTCTTTAATTATTTATTTACATTTTCTTTACTGCGCTAAACAATTTTCACGCAATGAGAGGCCTCTCCAACGATACTTGACAGCCATTTCCATGCCGCTTGACGTCTTCAGATCTCTGTTCTTACCGCCTCCGGGTCGGCTTACATCAATTAGCCCTTTTCAAACACCACTTGACACATTTTTTAAACATATTTAGATTCTATTCACTGCACCTTCCTTCACACCATCTTCCTCACCAGTGGCGTATCCTGACTTTTGAGGTTGGGCATGCAATGTAATTACTACTACTACTACGATTATTATTATTATTATAAAGAATTATGTATGGGAATTAGAGATGACTTCCATCTAATTGCTCTTTACAAACTTGAAATTCCCTCTTTCTTACTGTCATAGACCTCGAGTAACGAAGTTCGAAACATGGTAGTTTTACAGGTGATTTACAAGTGTTTCAATCGCATGCCAGTTTTCATGCGAAAACTGGAACCGAAAAGGTGATAATTTCTTCTCGTTTTGGTGGTAAATTATATTTTCCTACGGAAAAAGAATAGGATGGCGCAGCAGGTATACACAAGCCATAGAGAGCAAGAAAGAATTTGAAACAAAAATGATCATCTGTTGCCGCTCACGGAAATTACAGCTGCCGCTAAGGATTAAGTAATTAAGTTACTTCATAACTTTTATCCTTTTCTAGATGAAAGGCAAAAATAGGAAGTATCCCCAGTAAAGTCAAGAAAATATGATTATATAACACATTTAGAAGTTTGTCTTGTGATTTTTCTGGAAATACAAAAATCTACACATATTCCAAATAGAATTCCACTCCACACAAATTACACACAACTGAAAAATTACAAACATTTTGTGGAATTCCATATACATTGGTAGCGGTGCAACACACTCTCTCTTATCTAGATGGCAACTATGCTGAATGCAACTTTTAACTTTGCATGCATTTTGGATTTCTTCCGCGTCTTTCACCCAACAAAACACACACTGCCAGCTTTCGTATAACGGGTTCTGGTCTAGAATATCAGGTGAAGTTTCGTAATTTCTCAAAAGCTTTTCTGTTTTCTTCTTGGAAAATAATAAAATAAATACACTAGAATCCGAAGGCATGCAATGCATTCATGGAGAATACGCCACTGCTCACCCCACTTCTGCACGTGACTGTGGGAAACTTTCGTTTTCTACCTCGAACGTTCTCCATTACAATGCCATTCCTTAAGACTCTAGTCATACCTATCCATCAACCTATGTTCTCATATTTTCCGATAAAGGATTACGTTACAAGCTTTACTACGATCACGTCCCATCTCTTTTGTCTGACTCGTGATATGCTATGATGCATGGGTATTTTCATGTGTCGTAATTACTCACACATCCCCAGCCGCATTTTCTCTGTGCCTTGCGTTTTTTCCAAGGGGTGCGTTTGGAGGTCCAATCTACTCTAGACGCTGCCAAAATCTCTGAGCAAGTAGACATGAACTGGAAAACTGATGATGAAATATAGTCTACTTCCGGTAGTTCACTACGTTCTGCCTTTTAATTTTGTCAAAATTTATTTGTAAGTGGTTGTAAACTACGGGCATTAACATGATCTACATAAGTACATAGCTCTAAAATGTTTATTTTATATTGTTTAATGACCTTGTGCTTTAAATGGCTCTTATTAAAGAAGTAGTTTCCCCATAATGTGCTTTGTAATTCGTAAAATTAACCGTTACTATATAGCAAATATCTTCTACTTCAAACACGACTGAAGGTATCAATTAGAAATTTTTGTTATGATTTGTTCACAATATCCGTACTAGTCACACAAAATGTGGTTTGCATATCTTAAAATAGGTAAGATATATCACGGTTTGTTTAGCTAAATTTCACACCCATACTTCGAAGTGAGGGATTTATCTTTAAAATATAAAATGTTTCTTCTAGCCATCAGTCCCCATCAGTTACACAATTATTTTTGATTACGTTATTCTACATAACAGGGAGATTCTATGAGTGACATATCGTTTTCTAACTTGTGAGGGTTGTTGTGTTGATGTTTAAACAACACAATGTTTCCCGGAAAAAGTGACTTTTTAAAAGTAAAATTGAACGTTTACATGAGAATAGTAATTTTTATCTCCAAAACGGTTGAATATATAGTCTTTCTGTTTACACTGCAACATGCTCATTTTTATTAGTCCTTTACAAATGAAATTTGTATTTGATAGCTTAAACCATTCCGAGATATAAGAATTTATTTTGAACAACATTATAAAAATTAGAATCCGGAAATACCCATCTTCAGAGTATAAAATGTTTCTTCTAATCATAAGCCCCCATCAGTTTCAAAATGATTTTTGAATATGTTCTTCTACATTACATGAAGATTATTTGAAAAGTTTCGTTTTGTAACTAGTTACAAGGGCTGATGGTTAAACAACACAAAGTTTTCTGGGAAAGGTGATATTTTTTTATAAGTAAAGTTGAACGTTTACTTAAGAAAATTAATTATTATATCCAAAACGTTTGAAGATATAGTCTTTTGGTTTACACTGCAACATGCCCATTTTATTAGTACTTTTCAAACGAAATTTGGATTTGATAGTTTAAGCCATTCTGGAGATATCAAAATTTATTTGGAAAAACACTGTAAAAATTAGAATCCGCAAGTGTTCATATTTGGACGAGCTTTCCATGATAACCGGAAGCGGTATGGACATATGATTTTGGCAAATTAGAACTCATATATGGCCTAGTTATTACGTACAAAATTTCATTAGAATGGTTTGAGGATCAGAAAACGGCCCTTATGCCGAGTACTCTTTTCATTTTTGTAGTTCCAACGGTGTGGAAAATGTTTTCTGGGTGGCTATTTTGAATCCCAGATGGCGATGTTTCAAAATGTTGTCATATTTTCTTAAACTGCTCTTCATAATATACCTTTATGCTGAATGTCTTATCTCTAGCTCAAACGCTGTGGAAAATGGTTTTCTGGCGGTCATTTTGAATCCAAGATGACGACTGATATGACAACGTAGTATTATGGTTCATTGTCTGATCATGTGCGAAGAATCATTCCAATCAGTGAAGCCGTTTTGGCGTCATGAGAGACAAACATACTAACTTTCATCTTTATATATAGAGATAAAATGAATTATATGGGCGGTAATAGTTGCACTTTACCGTATATATTAATGTATACCTTGTAATGCACTTATTTGGCCAGATACTTGGAGAAAGGAACTTTTAGGATTTTTAGACTTTCAGGGAACTTTCTTTCCCAACCCCGCGTAAGGAACTGACTGTATGGTATGTTCTCTTCTACACTATTTTTTTACTTTAAATTTTTACATTGGATTGGGACGGGATTCAGTTACTATTACTCCAGTTCCAGTTTGCCAGTTTTCCTCCAAAGGATTTTTAGGCAGAGTTAGTATGCTTTTAGGGGTAATTATCTGTATTTAATATTTTATGCCCAGACACACCTTGGGCCCCCCTCCGCGTAAGCCCATGGACCCCTCCCAAAATCAACTTCTGGATACATGACTGACTGTTCTAGTGGGAGCTACACGCCACAGCAGGTAGTAACAGGAGACTTGATAGCCTCCTCAACAAAGAAAAATTCTTAGAAAGGAGTGGGAGAAGTATGTGGATTATGTTGACACTGAATTGGTAAAACGTTTTCATATCTACTATACATCAAAACATGTCCCACATTCATGCAAATACTACATCCATTCATTTATTTACCATTCTCTCTCTCTCTCTCTTGCACACACACATCCCCAGTCGCACACACATGTTGAAAATACATGGATTAAACGATAGTACCGAAACGTTATCTTAACGTTGTAAATGTACTGAAATGTCCGCCTGATCAACGGTTTATTCAACGTTGAATAATGGTTGAGAAGAAACAATGAAGAAACTGGTTCAGATGACCAAAACAGAGCATTAATACTGCGTCTATTGGTACACACACAAATTTAGTTTCATTTTATCCGTTGCTTTCATTACGATATACGGTGTTAATTTTCCAATAGTAGATTATCTAACCGCTGCTGTAGGGTTCGAACCAGGTACGTTTCGCACTCCTCGTTAGTAGCTCGTCGCCATATCCCTCCATCCATGGATCCACCTGGAGAGTCCACTACTCTTTTACTGTATCTATTAACAGGCAGTCTAAAAAATGAAATTGCTACGTCATGTATACGCACATTTCACCATCACGTAAGGAAAAGAATAACGAATACAAGTACGTTCCTACTTTCTTAGTTATGCATATTTTTCTTTAACACTTTGACCATAGCTGCACTATTAAATTTCTATTTAAGTGTAATATGTCGCCTTAGATAAACGAAAATTTATGTCAGTTGAAAACACTTCACATCAACACTCTACTAACGAAATTAAATGTTCGTTGAAATATGGTTTAAAATTCAATCTGTTTTCAACATGCAAAATGAGAACAAAATATGTACTTAATTTCATTATATTTGCTTTCTAATTATAATGCTTAAGTAATTACATTAGAAATACACGTGTCAAATGAAATGTATAACATAGTATAAAAGTAAGTTTAAAACATGTCACATTAACGCTATATCAACGAAATTCTATCTTCGTTGAAATAAAGGTTAAAATTCATTCTGTTTTCAATGTGCACAAAAGAACGTAAAAATTAGATTTTGTCATTCAATTAGTTTTTAAATAATATATTTTTTGACGTAACATTAGTAAGAAACGGATTAAACAAAATATATACCAAAGTTGAAAATAACATATTGAACACACGTTGTATTAATGTCTTGTCAACGCAATGACGCTTTTGTTGAAATATGGTTTAAAAACAAACGTAAATTTTCTGAACCGATAACGATTAATCAACGAAATTAACAGAAAATCAACGTTGAAAACACGTATGTGTGCTACTGGGGATACTTAGGTACAGTGGAGCATATTTATCGTACAAGTCCGGTTTTAGAGGATCCCATCCTTTGGGAAAATCATTACCTGGATTGATAACCAGTGTTTCTTTCAGACATGCCTTTAGGGGGGTTGCCCCCGGGCGTTTTCAACCACATCTCCGAAAGAACTAGTCTCAACGCGTATATTACTCATATATATATATGTATATATATATATATATATATATATATATATATATAATGAAATACGTATATAATACCACATTGTAAATATTCTTGATGCTATTTTGAGATTTATTAAGGATGTAGGACATATTATTAAGTAGCATTATTGTTATTTTATATTTTAGCACATTGGAGTCAATATGCATTATTTATAATTTCCGCGAGGTCCCCTCTCCACTCCACGATCCCAAATAAAATTTCTGGAAGAAACACTGATTATGACCTGGCAAACTGAAGCTTTTGTTTTTGCAGAGTCACTAGTCACCTCTGCCAAATCTTACAGTTTCAGAAAAAAGTCAGATGTTAGTGCTTATTTAGGAACACAGACTTATTGGTATTGGGGAGACCCCCAGAATTGATCCAAACTGTCACCCATTAGGACTAAGAGTTTTCTTGATTTTTATCAGTTTCATTAGGCAAATACTGAGATGGTACCTATATTGAGGCTATAATCCCCACCCCTTTCCCCGGAGAGTGATCACCGAAGGAAGACATCCCTCCAACACATCACGGGCCAAGTCGTAGGTGCCTGTCTAGTTTATACAAAAAATATCGGAACATCGAATTTTTGTATTCTTCTATTAAGCTTTATTTCTTAACTTTCAAATTAAAGCTTGTATTCTCTCATGGTTTCTTTCTTTCTTTTTTCTTTATCTCTCTCTCTCTCTCTCTCTCTCTCCCTCTCTTGTCTGTTGTCCAAAATTCCATCATCATGCTTACAATAGATTTTTGTGTTGTCTGCTGTAATGAAAATTATCCGTACAGAAGTGTTCAT
Organism: Lepisma saccharinum; assembly: GCA_022664845.1. NCBI lineage: Eukaryota > Metazoa > Arthropoda > Insecta > Zygentoma > Lepismatidae > Lepisma > Lepisma saccharinum. Next base: position 9,112 of record JAGDQP010029344.1, on the reverse strand, counting down.
TCAGATGGTACGTGTATCGCGAGCGATTACGCGTCACTTTCAAATTACTCTTTATATCCAAGTTATAATCTAAATTCCATCATTTTACCGCAGAAGATTAATATATCGACTCTGAAGCTGGAACGACCCATGCTTCAAGGTCAAATAGAGGACGTGTTACTCTGTGGCTGCGAGGTGCTTGCTCTCTTTTGTGGTAGGTTTAATCCATGTCTCTTGATGTCACGGGTACTTAAATGATTCATGATAAAAAGAAGCACAAAGGAAGAATTGTGGAAGAAAAAAGAACATAAATGCATACACAAAGAATCTGGTACTAAGGTCATCCATAAACCACCTTATCATTCGTTCATGCGGAGCATAAGGCTACTCTATGGAATTAGGACACATATAAATGGCAACTGCACTTCTTTGTTGTCAGTCAGCACACAGCAATCAAGAATAATGATCACCAACGAGTTCTTGAGAACGTCCTACCTTTGGGGTATCCTTTGTTTTGCCCTGTTGATTACCAACACTACCTCAACAGCAGCTGACTCGGTGAAACTGGCAGCAGAATCAACACCGGATGTCGAGAGCACTGCAGAAGGTGATCAAGAACCATCAGGAACTGCACCCATAGGACTTGGTTTTGGTGTTGGAGGCATTGGTGGAGGTGGATCTACTGGCGGAGGAGGTTATTATGGTTCTGGCCATGGAAGCTATGGTGGACAGAACTCTGCTGGTGGGGGCAGCTATGGAACACAGCAAGGATATGGAGGTCAGAAAGTACATGGGAGCGCAGGTCACGGAGTAAACAGTGGAGCGGTGCAATCCCAGTACGTTGGTGGTGCTGGGAAGAAAGCTCAAAATGCGTATCAGAATTTAGGAGGATTTGGTTCTAATGCACATCAACAGCACAACAAGCAAGCAAATGTCGGGTACTTCGGTGATCTCGCTGGTACGAAAAAGAATTTCCAGGATGGGCGAGCATATCTCGGGAACCAGGCGTTTGGACGCAATGGACAAAATCGTGCAGCATTTGGATCGCATGGAGGTCACAAAAAGGGCCACCATGCAAGTGGATTTCACAACAGTTACCATAAAGATGAATCGGGACAGAATAACAACTTCTACGATGACTTCAATGATGTTGGAGGCCACTTGAATTACAATGGATTTGATAACTTCTATGGTAACCAGGGAGCCAATGCTTACAAGGGAGGTCTACACAATGGTGCTTTCTTGGCCGACGCAAGAGGAAATCAGGGACAGTTTGGAAATGCTTACGCTTTGGACGATCGCCGAGGACGACAAGATTTGTACGGTCACCAAGGATACTACGGGGATCATAATGGTTACGGTCAACAGGCTGCTTATAACCATGCTAGGAACTCTGGTGGTCAGGGAGGTTATGGTACGGGTGGTTATAATGGTGGTGGCTACAGTACTCAGCATGGTGGACAAGGCAACTATGGTGGACACACAGGAAATACACAGTCTGGCGGAAGTGGTGGACAAACTGGAGGAGGATTTGGACACTTTGGTGGATATTAGGTAGGACTTTATGTGTTGAAAGAAGATAAACTGTACTAATACTACTATTCTTCCATTGCTGCTGAATATATTGCTTATATGACAGTGAAGGTTATTATTTTGTGCAATTTCGGTTACCTGAGTTCTTGTAAAGGACAAAATTTGCGTGATTTCGACATAAAACGCAGCAGAACGCTTTATTAACATGTAAGTATCCCGAAATGTGTATAGTACTAACTGTATCAACTTTTTGGTGACGGCTGTTTAGACAATAAAACAATATTTGATTCTTGATTAATTACACTATTTTAAATTTTTGCTGTGATAAGCACTTTTCTTATGAATTAAAACAAGTCCGGTTCGATCCGAATCCGATCAAAAATCGGACTGTGCTGATCGAAAAGTGGGTGTTTGGATTCGACATCTACATTTCTAACCATTTTCTGTTCGACATCTACATTTTCGGTTCGACATCTAACCATTTTGGATTCGACATCTACACTTCGATCGAACTGGACGGTGTGGATATAAAATCATTCCGGGGTGAGATCATACCCGATTCCAGGCTTCTGGGCAAATCAACTGAGACTGATTTTCTATCTAATATTATTGTCAAATGGCACTTGCCGGCCGGGTGGCCGAGCGGTCTGAGGTGGTAGGTCATCGGCTCGAAGGTTCCAGGTTCGAGTCCCGGCAGGGTAATGGGTGTGGATTTTAACAGCTAAAGGTGAATCGTGATGGGCTGAAGTCCAAAATTACTAGACTGGCCCATATAGAAATAAAGTTTACCAAAGTCAAATAGCACTTCCTCCTATTTCTCCCAAGGTTTGTTACTGAACTAGGCTTTTTGAACATTTAAAACAAGCCACGTTGTTATCCAAAGGTTACAATTCTCTGCAGACTCGAGTTAAAAATCATTATGAATCATTGCATTCACTAAGACTGGTAAAATTTAGTAAACTTTATTTTTATATAGACCAGTCTAGTAACTTTGGACTTCGGCCCGTCACGATTTGCCTTTAGCTGTTAAAATCCACACCCATGCCACTGCCGGGACTCGAACCCGGGACCTTCGAACCGATGGCCTACCGCCGCAGACCGACTACAAAATTGTAACAAGTACTAAAACTTTCTACACAGTATGTTAAATACAAACACATGGACATACTATTAGTGCAAACAATGCGTTTTTGTATTTTACTTTCTTATAGTTGGGTAGAGGATGAATGGTTGTTATCAACGCTTTTTAAAGCTTCTTCTCTCAAGGAGAAGAAAACCTGCAGAAATATGGTAAGGTCTATTAACTTCTGAATGTCGGTCTCATTTAGTGTTTCGTCTAATTCCGTGGTTTCTTCATGTATGCTATCCCCTTCCCACCACCAACCACGTTGTTCATGTTTCTCCTTACAATAAAATAGAATATGTTTTTCATTTTCTATTTCTCCACACAGACTGCACAAATAGTTTCCGGATTCATCTTTCACGCTTTTCCATTTATACACGCCCATGCGAAACATTGCTATGGAGCGTCTTTGCCCCTTTCCTAACTCAAGATATTTTTCTGCCCCAACATTTATTTTAATTTTCCCGTACGTAGGCATGTATCTAGAACTTGGTTTTTAGAGGAATTCACGGGCATCCGGGGGTCGAAGATATATCTCAGTATGAAACTATATTTGGATGGTCACATGTCAAAACGGACTAAGTCAATTTTTTAAGGAAAGTTTGGTTGTGTCGTATTTTTGCTAGGAATTAGTGTTTCTATAATTCAAAATCACATAAGTCAGTAGATTGGTCAAAAGGTCTCAAGTATTGTAAGAACAGACCTGACATCTTTCTTTTATTACAAAGGTGACTCGAAATACATTTAGTACTGTAGAAAACTCAAAATGTAGTTAGTCCGTTTTGGCACGTGACCATCCATTTAGTATATTACGCCTAAAATTATATTAATTCTCGATAAAACTGAATATTTTATTTGGTGGAGGAGTTCGAACCGTCCGGACCCACCCCGTAAATACGTCTATGGTGCAATGGTTATTTTCTAGTGATCCTAGGTAGTCACAGAATATTGTTTGCCACCGTTTAAGCTGCATGATGTAACAGTATAATCTTACCAACTTTAATTTAATTTGTAAGACTTTTAGGCAACTTTGGCTCAGGCCGGATGGATGATGATGGGATGAATTGTTGGAATGAAGAAAGTGGGACGAAACGGGAGTACCCTGAGGAAACCCACGCACAGGTGTCCACCACAAAGTCCACATTTGACCCGGTTGGGTGAGGTCTCGCTAGGGCCGAAATGCACCCTTGCCCGTAATAAAATGAAGAGAGTAGCTTTGATAGTGTTGATAACGCTTATCTATTTAAAAAATCAAATACAGTCTTCAACATTTAACATTAGAATATCAGCAACATTTAAAGTTACTTTTCACAAAATAGTAAACTGGCTTCAAAAATTCACTGGCAATAAAATTAATGAACAGAAAGCAGAGTTGAGAAAATCCTATTCACTAAATATCTTAACACTTATGTCTTTGAGCTTAGCACAAAATTACTGGTAATGTAGCCTAACAAACATTAAATAAATAGGATACCTTCTCTTCGCGCTGACTTCAAGAAACCTGTAAGTAAATTTTTCTTAACAATACTGCTCGCCATTAAAAATGCTGCATCAAGAAGGAGCAAAAATAGCAGCCCCAAATTTGGCAGATAGATACCAGGAGGTTCAAGTAGAAAATGAACCTCTCAGTGCGATGCGTGACAACGTGGGGATAACCGAACAGAACTGCCGAAGGTCAGTTGCCTTTGGGCCCACCGTAGGCGTTTGGAACAGCTACAACACGGCGAGGATGAGCTCTTCGATGTCTCCTGGGGTATGACAAGCCATGCGTCTTCAACACAATGTCACAGCTGAATCAACTGTAGCTGGGATAGGTCGCTGGCGGGAGAGTCGTTGTGGAGTCATGCACCAGACATGTTCAATTAGCGAGAGATCAGGTGAACGCGCCGGCCAAGGAAGCAGGCGAACATTGTGTCCAGACAGGAATGATAGGACATCACGTGCCACATAAGGGTGCGCGTTATCCTGTTGGAATGTGGTTTCCGGCAGGGCCTGCACTGAAGGGACCACAACTGAGTCCAACACATTGTCCATGTACCGTTGGCTGGTCACATGTCCATCAATGCGTAAGAGCCACGAACGAGCACGGAATCCAATGGCATCACACACTATAACACTCGGTGCCGGACCAATGAGGTGATGCAAATTGCAGGCGTCGCGAAGCCTAGTACCACAGTACCGTCAGATACGGATGCGGGCATCATGATGCTGGAGACAGAAGCACGATTCGTCTGAAAAGAGGGTGTTCATGCACAACATTCGCGACACCATTGTAGTAGCTTATACCTATGCTGTGCAGTCAGAGGAAGCAGCAGCAATGGGCGCCGTGCAAATAGGTCGCGCTGTGCCGGACGACGTAGAACTGTTCTGGGGACAGTGGGCAACATCCGCCAGTGCGTGCGACAGTGTTGGAATGTGGCTGTTCGATCCACCAGAACCATACGCACAGCCGTCTGTCCTCGCTACCCGTGGTATGGCGCGAACGTTGGGATCCGGCATGGCATTGCTTAGTGCCTTCGTGGAGCCATCGAGTCCATATGCGCTGCACCGTGGAGGCATTTCGTCCAATACGGACACCAATGTCGCGAACGATAACGCGCACTTACGACATGCTGTAGTTATTTCGTGATCAAAGCAGGAAAGTTACTGGTTGGGCTGCCGCATTCGACGACGAGGTATCCTTACACATACACACGTTACACACACACACTTACGTTGCACCAACAGTAACTACTACACCGTGACTCTCTGGCCTGTCTCCTATAGCTGTTTCAAGATAATATACCCAGCGCCTCTGAAGCGTTACGGAGCTGTCGTGTTAATCAGTTGTTTATCTTTCCATGCTCTACTTAATCTGCAAATTTTGCATTTATCCGTTGTCTCCTTAGTGTTGCATTTTTAATGGCGAGCAGTGTATTATGTTCATAATAGAGAGCAGTTTTAAGTCATTTTTTTTTAAAAAAATTGTTACATAACTAAGTACCCAACACTGGCAAGTGCGGTTTTCGGAGTAATTCTGGGGAGATACGCAGTTTCGAGTCCTGCTGATAAACATTCTGACTGAGATTTTCCAGGGTTTTTCTCAAGTTTCATCTGACAAATGCCGTTAAGTTACCTAGAGTAAGACCCTGGTTGATACCTTGCTTTTAACTGTCTCCGGGAGATCTGGTGAGCTTAGATCTGCATGTGAAAACCAGCTTGCAACTAGCGATTCTTTAGTGAAACCATCCTCGAAGACAAGCAACGTTGTCATTATTATAAGCTATTTGTATTTACTCAGCAGTTACACATGATAAAATGTGCTTCCTACTTTCTTCTACATGTGTGTTCACGATGCCACAATGGACCACCAACAATGGAGCATCTTCTATAAAACGAAAAAAAAATCAAAACTGGTGCACGCATTACAAAAAATATACGCATTCATACATACAAGGTGTCCCCGAAACAATGGCGCAAACTTCCGGAGGCTATTATTTACATCAAAACAAAAAACAAGTTCCTTTGAAAACATTCCGAAATCTGATTAGTTCCAGAGATGCAAGCGCTGAAAGTAGGCAGCATCGTCACAAGTGACATCATAGTTCGACATATGATGATGTAAGCGGTGTCGGCTTAGCAATCGCACTCAAAGTAGTACCCAATACATCTGTTTAAGAGGGGCCGCGGTGGCGCAATGGAAGTAGCCGACGTAGGTAGCCGTGTGGTTTGAGGCGTTAGACCAGCGACTCCAATGTTGTGGATTCGAATCCCGAACTGGGCATGGATGTTTATGATTGTTTTTACCTTAGTTGTAAGAGCATCAGTCGAAACAGAGAAAATAAAGGAATATCAGTTGAAATCAGTAAAATAAAGTTAGATAAAAATGGTTAGAGTAGTCACCTCTGGCGCTTGGGGTCGTCGGTTTAAACTCTTCTCGTGTCATGTGGGCTTTGTGGTGAACAAAAACCGTGTGCGGGGTTTTCTCGGGGTTCTCCCGTTTCTTCCCACTTTTTTCATTCCACTAATCATCCCCTCATCATCCATCCAGCCTGAGCCAATGTTCCCTAAAGGCTTTAAAAAAATCACATCTATTTAAGCAATGTTTTTGAATAATGCAGTGCCGCATAGACATGTTACGCAACCTAAGGATTTCATTGTCGAGGAATTAAATGGTTAAACAGAGCAAGCATAGAAATCTCCTGTAAGTTACATTCGCCAATAATAAACATAACTTGAATAGATGTATTGGGTACTACTTCGAGTGTGATATGCTAGGCCGATCCCGCTTACGTCATTACTTGTCGAGATATTGCGTCATTTGTGACGATGCCACCCTGACTTTACCAGGTGTATGCATAAGTAGTTTCCGGTTTACCTAAGAGATGGCGCCAGCGAAAAGTACGCAGCGTAACATTTGACACATACGTCATTTTGTTCGTCTGACATTAAACCACAAACACACACAAGTTGACGCCAAACACTAGCGTCTTTGTTTTATCGTTCAGTGATCATGTCGAAGTTTGTGCCTGAAAAAAGAACATTTGCGGCACGCATTGCTTTACGAGCAATGGGGAAGATCAATAAACTGGGTAAATGGGTCCCACACGATTTGAATGAACGTCAAATGGAAAATCGCAAAGTCACTTGTGAAATGCTGCTTCAACGCCACGAGAGAAAATCCTTTTTGTATCGAATTGTGACGGGTGACGAAAAATGGATTTATTTTGAAAACCCGAAGCGGAAAAAAACGTGGCTTTTACCTGGCGAAGCCGGTCCTTCAACACCAAGGCCAAATCGCTTCGGCAAGAAGACCATGCTTTGTGTCTGGTGGGACCAGAGCGGTATTGTTTATTATGAACTCTTGAAGCCCTGCGAAACCGTTAATGCACAACGCTATCGCCAACAAATGATTAATTTAAATCACGCATTGATCGAAAGACGACCGGAATGGGCCCGAAGAAGTGATTGTGTTACACGACAATGCGCCGTCTCACACAGCGAAACAAGTGAAAGACACCTTGAAATCGCTTGGATAGGACATCCTTCCGCACCCACCGTACACCCCAGACCTGGCGCCATCTGACTATCACCTCTTCGCATCAATGGGGCATGCGCTCGCAAAGCAGCACTTCAGCAATTTCGAAGTCGTTTTAAACTGGCTCGACGAATGGTTTGCCGCAAAAGACAAGCAGTTTTTCTGGCATGATATGCATCAATTACCTGAAAGATGGGCGAAATG
>JAGDQP010029343.1:0-23441 GCA_022664845.1 Lepisma saccharinum | reverse complement strand
GCCGTCAAAAATCAGAAACTTACTTCGTCCAGTTAAAGACGACTTGGGTCTTAAGACACCAGGAGTATACTGCATTCCTTGTGAATGCGGAAAAACATACATAGGACAAACAGGACGAACAGTAGAACATCGATGCAAGGAGCATGAAAGATACATCAAGCTATTTTATCCGGAGAAATCAGGCCTGGCAGAACACAGCATAACAGAAGGACATAGAATTTTATTTTCTGACACTAAAATTATCTCAAAGAGCTCCAATTACTGGGATAGGATCATAAAAGAATCACTTGCCATACTACAAGAACCTAATAATGTCAACAGAGATACAGGATTTCAACTTAGTCAGACTTGGACACCAGTCATAAAGAAAGCATACATGAAAACGACCAATCAGCGTCAAGCTATAGGCCAACCAATCAGTGACACGGATTCTTAAGCTCCGCCCCCTATCGTTACTATATATAGTACACCTGAACTGGTCTCAGTACACTTGCCCTGAAGATGAGAACAATGTCTGTTCTTGAAACGTCGGCTCTATCGTCGGACTTCACCTGGCTGATATCCCGAGAACATCTATATAATATTCGCCGCCAGGAAAGCTTCAATTCTTATTTCAATTTTTATTATGTTATATTGACTATATGATTCGCAATAAGTCATACGGCTATGTACCTGTCATGGTTTTGTTTGGAAGATCACGTAACATATAACGCTTACTGAAGTGAACATTGGCAGTGCGATTCATGAGTGACGTTATCAGTCAACGTCTTATTGTTTCGAGAAGAAAAAGTAGGCCTAGGTTTTACTAATGATCAGTTTGTTTTAAAGTAAGCCAGTATATGCAATAGCTTCGTTTTTTGTTTGTTTTTTGTTGTTGTTGTTGTTATAAGTATTAACTGCTAATCAATGTCCATAGTTAGCAAGTTGCAATTTAGCCGTACTTTAGTGCAAAAACCTATTTGGGTACAGTAAACATTATTTATCGTACTTCGAACTTATATTTTCTAATACTTTCACGGAACTTAAAGTTTGGTGCGTCGAAGGATCAACTTTGATTTCAGAGATCCAAGGTTCTCTGGAGATTATCCAAATTTTATTGCACGAGAACTTCGAGCAGGCCCAGACTTGTTGAGAATAGAAGAAATATACGTATTAGGGATGTTATTAATCAGGAAGGGAATATACATGTGTGCGTGAAGGCTGACATCACATTTATTCGACTGAGTAAGTGCATTAAGTGTCACACAGCGTCGTCTCTTCGTAAAAGTACAGTCAAATGTTTTAAGATATAGCAAGATTGTTCAAATAGATTGAATAGGACTGTGACATTTTACTTATGATTACCTACGTCTATAGGCACCAAAATATTTTATATTCTGTTGATGTAATTAAGGTTCTCAGGTAGTAAGACTTTGCTTTGGCAGTGTCATGTATAAAGAATCTTGAGAGGTGGTGAACAATATTTTATGATGCCTTATAAAAACCTAGTTTATATAAGCGTAACTCTGCATATTAAGTTAGCATACCATACTGAGTGTTGATGCTTCCAGTTATTTATGAGTTACGGGGAAAAGAGTTGTATCAGGTCCAAAGTTCTTGTCTTGAGGAGGTTTGATTTCGTAATTCCACTTCCAGTCCGGGAAGGTCGTTTTATATTTCACGGTGACAGGCTAGTAGATTTCATTGTTACGTCGTCTATAACGAGGTTTGTTGATTTGCCATTATTACCTCCACCAGGTGTCCTGATATCATATTGAAATAAAAAAAAACTATCTTTACTGGAATCCCTCTTAGAGATTTAAACAGGTCGTTTTGAGGAGTTAAGGATTAGATATCTCACGTTGTATGTAATATCTGATTGGTATTGCAAGTTAATTAAATAAAAATAATTAAAGTAGATATTTTCTTGCATACGCTTATAAAAATACAGAACAATCAGTGTAAGGTGAGCTCACCCATGAAAATTATTATTGGTGATTTTCATTGAGATAAAAATTTGTATTGATGCCAATGTATAATGGAACTGTAAATTATTGGCGCACGTCTATAAAAAAAGCGACTTTGTTCATTTTATTATTTTTTCTCTTTTACATTTCATGAATGCACAAGTGTCGTTATTTTCCTAAAAAAGGGAATTATGAAAATACTTCGCTTGAAAGAATCAAGACACATTATAAAGTAAATGTTCCGAACTTATGTATGTATTCATTGATCACATTAGCTGAATAAAAGAGAATTTGAATAACATTTTTATTTTTTTTTATAAAAGGAACATAAATCAATAGCAATATCACGTATAAGGCTCATGTTATTACTATCAGTTATCAATTACGAGGCATTGTAAGGATTGAGATTAAGAGAAATATCCATCCTTTATTACTTCTTTTATGGTAAATTGGCAAACTGGAGAAGTCTTGGATAGTTATGTGTAGGAATACTAGGATAATACAAAAGTAAGAAATGAAAAATGATTATCCTCATTATATAAATTTGAGTGTATGATTTTCCTGTTACTAATCTATAATTTTATTCACATATATCGTGATCTTTGTAACGGGTATTCGTTTCTTTTTATTCGTTGATTATTCATTTCGACGTCTTCTCGTTAGTCAGTACAATATTGCTGTTGATCCGAACGAACTTCATCAAGTAGTTAGATTTCTGGAATATTACACGCGATAGTTCTGATTAGACTCCACGTACGTTCTTTACTGCGTTTTATTAGATTGTTTGGTGTTACGTCATCAACGTGTCACGATTGTTGTGGAAGTCTCGGTATCCTCAAACATTATTTATTGTAATTTTGTCGATTCTCCGGTACCATCTTCGTATTGTTTTATTATTTAGCTTATCCTTAGGGATAGGATTGAGTGATCGTTGTCACTTCGGGAGCCCAGACCGTTAACTTCGCCCTTGAACACGGATCGTATCCTGTGACCGTATATAACATATCCAGACTTCGTGTTAGGTACGTGAAAGTGACACACTATTTGTCCATTACGCCAACGAAGGAAGGAACTGTTATACGTTGTATGGTAAAATTGATAGGTACGTGATCGCTTCCTATTGTATCCAGGAAGTCGAGGCTGCAGTGGGTAGTAGTAATGTTGGGAGAGAGGATCACTATATCCGGAGTTCTTTGGGATATTGGTCGGGAAGGTTTGGGGATTTGCTGTAGTAGTCCATTAGTATGAGCGTTGATATAGGTGGTAAATTGAAGTCTTTCCAGATCTAATCGGCTATGGATGTTAGTGTCAGCGATTATGATATATGTTTTCAAAGCATTGGAAATGATTTGAAAGAACATAAGCGATATGGGGTGACCAGGGCAGGGCGTATATACATATTTTGTGACCAGAGTGATATATATGTTTTCCAAATATAACCTAGTGTTAAGATTTTCTGGTAGTTGCAAATTTGGAACATAATGTATGCGGTTTGGTATTGTCAGTTTGAAGCCTATGGTGACACCACCATTTGCGTGTAAATTGGAACATTGCTTTCCTGATTGAGAAGCTGAAAACCAGGTATTTTACATGATGATTTGGTAGTGAGATATGTTTCGTTAAACAGTAATGCTTGTGCCTTCCCTTCTAGTATGAGTGCTCCAAAAAGTGCTTTGTTTTTAGCTAATGAGCTAATTATTAACAAATGAAAGAACACTATCCATTGTGATGAGAGCGATGAACAAACGAATAACATTAGACTGTGGTTTCAGGCGGAACAGTAACAAATGAACCTATGGACCGGAGTAAGTAGCATGGAATATAACTTGAAACACCTGTTTTGCAGCTGTTTGAACTTGTAAGATATGAGGACGCTGTGAAGGCTATAACTTTGTAAGGTGAGTGTGACGAATGACAGGAGTTGTTCTACAATAATGGATTGTGATAAGATGGGGTGTTTGACAGAGTTGATTTCAGGTTCAGTTTTTGACTCAGTGACGCGAAGTAGTACATCAAGATCAAGTTTGGTTGTTTCAGGTTCTGATCTGGTTTTTCATTTATAATTCTAGGTGGAATGAGTTTGGTTACATGTTGAGCATTTCGGAGGAAGTTGCATGTTCGTTCTTCGTCTATTGTCTAGTAGGATGTGGGCCGGTATAAAATCCACGTTTAGGTTGATTGGAGCACTCAGTTGTAGGTTGAAAACTGTAACTTTGGCAGTTTTCACACCTAATTTGCATGGGTCGTGTTCGTGTGGGTTCAACGCCATGTCTCGTTCTGTAGGTGTATGCCCGAGAGTAAGAAAATCGTTCACTGTTTATTGAGATGAAGTTAACACTCGAACAAGAAAGGTTGGCCCTGCGTTCCATTTAATTCGGATGATTTTTGATGAACACGCATTCCTCTTGCTTCAGTTTCTCAACTGTCTCTTCGTCTGTCCTCGACGTATCAACGCCTTATATCACAACCGAAAATAGGTAGTTTTCGAGGTGGTGGTGCTTGTTTATGGCATTTGTTAGTAAGGCTATTCATGACGGCTGTCCTCCCGAAGATCTCTAGACTATGTTTGTTACGAAAGTTTGTAGCAATATTAGTATCTGGTGATTTTATAATTATGCTATTTCTGGTGGGGATGATTTGAGTGATAGTTTTCTTGAGATTTTGTTTAGAGTTGTTGGAGTTTTGGAACTTTGGGTGTAGTGATTCTGAAGTTCCAGTTGGTGATGATCGCTAGTGGTGGTGGTGAAGTGCTTTGTTGTTGGTTGGCTGTGCGAACCGGAGTATGAGACCGAGATCGAAAACATATTTTGACTTGCAGTGATTGCCCTTCAACTGTGCACCATGAACCGGATGGTGGAACCGTCTGTGGGAGTCCTGGATGCTTTCCGTCCGACATATTGTTTGTCTGTCCTGGGGCCAGAGCCCGTGAGATGTAGAAAATACTGAAAATCAAAAGAAAATGAACGATGAAATTATCAATCTCTGTGCAATGACTTCTGCTCTGCCTAACTTCACCCTTCGACAATGGAAATTGCTGTCGATCCTAATGAGATCGTACGCGCAGTGTTCTCGCTTGTGCGTTTTGTTTCACAAGGTCCTCGATACTGCACTAACAATTCAAAGTTATGCTAAATTTAGTTACGTTTTAACAAAACCCAAGCTCGGATAGTCTACAACATTAGCTTATGTAATACATTGAATATTTAATTTGATACAGATTAAACATGAACTAAAGTTTCTTTAAAACATTTTGTCACTAAAACATTATTAGTACAATAATATAAATGTCTCAAAATAACAGTATCGTGAGAAAACAAATATTTCTTACATATGCTGGCAATTAAACTTCATACATGCAAACGGTGCTGCCGTCTGTTGTTCAGGCTCCGAACTTCTTGAAGTACAACACGCATGTGCAATACCCATTACACTTTGCTTTGATTGATGCTGAAAACGATATGAGTGGATAACGTTTCTGGAATGTAGTTCTCTCTCTTTTTAAATTCCAATAGCAGATAACCGTATTTCGTGCATAAGTCAATAAAAAAAAAGGATATACTTTACCAGAAACACTCCATAAGAAACGTTTACTAAAAAATGTACCCTTATACACTACCTACGTTCGTTTCTCGGTTCATAGCAGTTTTCGAGTAGTTTTCAATTAAAAGACCTCTCGGCCTAAGCCTGCGATGCGTAAAGCGCACAAATAAAATTAAAATAAAAGAACCATAACGTTAGTTTGACCTTGTTGTTCAAGTATTCCTTTGGTACACTGCTTTGAGTGCGGCACGTACATTTACCAAAATATATCCAAACCTTACCATACTAGTGTTCACTGCATACTGTAGCTATCGTCACAGTAAAGACGATCCGATTGATGACTTCATATGACAGGATATAACATAAACTTTTTATATCCTTATTATTTATTTTGTGTATCTTATTTTCTGTGCACTGTTTATGTGCGCTGTTTCATCCAAATCGTTCAAGTTTTTCTGTCGCTTTTAGCGCGCCGAGTAATATATATCGTTTATTTTACGTTTATTTGAAATCTGCCAAGTTTCAAGGAAATAACCGTGCATCAGTAAGATAACATTCCTTGTAAGTATTATGTTATCGGGACATGTTGGAAAGTAAAGAATGTTTGTAGGGAGTGACCGTGGAAAAGGTTGTGCACAGCAAATATACAACATTTCTCTTCAGGAAGGTGTCCTATACTTCTAGTTCAATGTTTATAATTGTGCACTGACTTTTTTGTGTATATACAAGCAAACATCGCAGACCTGAATTCCAAAATATCCGAAGTCCACTTTTTTCGTATTTTTGTGTTTTCTGTTCTTCGGCATCTATATTCTAAGGGCTATCCACTTTCATAATATTACATTCTAACTCCAACTCAAAATCCTTTTTAATACAAAATAATTTCATCTGAATAGAATAATATCCCAAGTCTTTGCACTGTATTTTGTTCCTCCTGAAAAACTACTCCGGTGGACTTTAGGATATTTTGCAATTCAAGTCTTTAATTGCTTTTCTATACTTTTTGTTTCGTGCTTAGGCTCTTTTGAAATAATGATTTCTGTGCTTTTATTCCGTAGCATATTGACTTTAAGTATCAAGACCAACATTTCAAAGGCCTGGACTTTTACCACTTCATGATAAACAAAGAGAAGATCAAAAACTGTTGGCCTGAATCGACTTATGATTTACTACAAGCGATAAGGTGGGAGGAAGATGCTTTAGTACAAGCAATGAGATGTGGAGATACTTTACTACAAGCGAGGGGGCGGGAGGAAGATCAGCCAGGACCAAGCACAAGGAAACGTAGGAGAAGAGGGCGCCAGTCCAAAGGGCCTGAGGATAACTTAGTTCATGGAATTTCACGGCCTTCCAAGAGGAAAAGAGAATATAATCAAAGTCCAAGTAGGCATACGAGTAAGCGTAGGAGGCTCCAATAGAGGATACATAATTCAACACGAAGCATTATTTCTTTGGTGAGTTTCCATCGTATAGAAAACTCTGATCGAACGCATAATTATTATTAAATACCAATACCTTTAAAATATAATTACCATATCTCATTTGTGTTCATATTGCTTATTTGCGATTCACATATCGTTCCGGATTGTTTGTTTCGCGAATTTTAGTGCTAATTAAATTGCTTTAGTTATATTTGATAATCATATCGTGTTATGGGAAATACGATATTATATGATAACTGTTGCGTAGATTCACTGTTAAAAAAAAGATGAAGTGGATTATTAACCGTAAAACTAACAACATTTTTACAGTAACACATCCAATAGTTCGGCAGGTGGTTTCCGAAATTATATGCTATATATATAGTGGAAAGATGTAGTATGGGTCATAGAATAATGAAATTAAAACTATTTCTCTCTCGTGGTATAATTCGACATTCTTCGCTTTATATGACGTCCAAAGGCTAAGTTAACTCGAAGGTGTTGAATCAGTTTGTTGTTGTGTCAATTGAATGGCAATACCATGACGTGTGAGAACTTTTTGCAGTGTAAAGTTGTATTGTCTATAAACGGAAGTGTCTTTGAACTCTGATCAATGAATGAATGAAAAGGGCTTACACTGGATCTTGGAAGCCGTTAATGTATAATGTGTATATATGAATAAATAAAATTTGTTAAATTAATATATTATAAGTGAGATATTTAGAAATGTGAATACATTAAATAGCTAAATAAGTATAGAATATTCAAATGGTATATTATAAATGGTTCTCGTCACAACAAACGAGAAAATGGGGAAACGACATATACATGATATAATGTGAGAAAAAGAGAAAATTGCAACAGAGAACTGTGTAATTATAAGGAATTTTGTAACTGGAAATATTTATGTTGATGTATGTAATTGTGTAAATGTCCACTGTTCACTAAAATGTCTGCCGCAATTTAACACTTCGCTGCACGTAGTCCATATCAAATGGGGCAGGCTCGCAGCGATCTCACTGTAGATCGTTCACTTGTACGCCTAATCGTTGAATCCTCCTATCAATGACCTATGTGCGCTAGCACCAATTGAGGCACCTTGTGAGAAAGAGTGATAAGCCACAAAGTCAATAAAGTCGAGAAAGTACTATTTACTTTCACTCACCTGACCTCTGTCTGCAACTTTATTCTCACTATTTGTTGTTGAATGGAGGCTCCTGGCCCCATCCGACAGAAATAGTGATAATCAAATTGCAGACAGAGGTCAGGTGAATGAAAGTAAATAGTTACCTCTCGACTTTATTGACTTTGTGGCTTAACTTACTTTCTCACAAGATGCCTCAATTCCTGCCTAGTCCCTATAATATGAGAAATAACGGATGGAAATCAGAACATAGGCACTTGATAACACATTAGGATCATACTACAAGGTAACCAAAAAAGTTTTTAACATCCCATTAATCACGCGCTTACAGAGAGGAAACGAAATAACGCACGTGCCTGCCAAGCCATCGGGAGTTAGTCTGATCAACGACCTTCAATAATACAGGCACCGTGTTCACACACAGCAGTCATAGCTCGTCCAGTGTAAAAGAGAAATTGAGGCATCGAAGCAACTTGTTCGCATGTATTTGTTGTATGACTTTAAAGTGGGCCTGTCAGCTGCCGCATCAAGTGGCCGCATATGCCAGGCATTTGGTGAGAATGCCGTGAACAAACGGCAGGCATTGGTTCCAGAAATTCCGTTCGGGAGATGTGAGTCTTGTTGATGAACCTCGCAGTGGACGACCGCATGTGTTGAATGACGAGGGCCTGAAAGCAGCCATCGAGGAGGACAGTGGTCTAACGTGTAATGAACTTGCAGAAAGGTTTCATGTTTCCGCTGAAAGAGTCAGACTGCACCTGCATGGGATAGGAAAGTCATACAGGTTAAGCAAGTGGGTACGCTACACATTGACGGCAGCCAACAAGGAACAAGAGTGACAGTCTGTTTGTTTTTCCTTGCTCGCTCGGCACCTGAACACACCCATGTTTATCGCTTACTCACTGGTGACGAAACGTGGGTCCTCTATAACCCTCCTAAGCGTACCAGACATTGGTTGTCGCCACGGGACCATGTTCCTCACACCTGAAGACCACCTCTGCACCCACCAAAGGTATGGTGGACTTGTCGCCAAGTGGTACATTACGAGCTCCTTCCACCTGGTCGGACCATCACTGCTAACCTCTACTCACAACAGCTGCAAAGGGTGCACCGTGCATTGCGGCAGAAGAAGCTGGCATTGGTGAGTCGGAAGGGTGTGCTGGTCCTCCACGACAATGCTAAGCCACATTTGGCAAGGTGAAAACAGGAAACCCTGCAGCAACTTGGCTGGGAGACACTGTGCCATATTCACCGAATCTTGCGCCAACAGATTACCACCTGTTTCATTCTCTCGACAACCACCTCCGTGGGAGATCCTTCGCCAATGAGGGAGACCTCCGGAACACACTCATGGACTTCTTTACCTTGAAGAGTGGCGTGTTTTATCACCAGGGTACTGTGCAGCTGCAGGAATGGTGGCAAAAGATGTTGGATGGTGATGAAGCTTACTTCAAAACCTAAAGCACGTACCGTCAACTGTATTGCTTTTTGTTTATCACTGCTCTAGAATGGCAAAATCTTTTTTGGTTACCTTGTACTTATATGAGGAATAGTGGAGTTCTTGAAACATTTAAGTTTCCTGATTAATATACTCAAATTGTAAACATTTTTTGTTTCAATTGGAGGGGTTAAAATGGGTGAAAAAAATGTATTTCCTCACCTCCTCGACTGACATCTAATTTCACATTTTCTTTGAGTTTCACAGTCAAGTTTTAAAAGTAGTAGTATTTTTAATGTGGTCCCGATTTCCGTGACATTTTTTCTCATCTTTCTAACATTCAAAAAGAAAAGCAATGTGAGAAGCAAAGAACAAAGGTAAGATAATAATGGATTATATGGGCGGTAACAGCACACAAAGAACAGAAATTGAAGCTTTCTATCGCGGAACCGTTCTAATGCCTTGTTTACATTACTAACATCTTACCATAGTTAACGTTAACCAAAATCATTTTAGTGATGCAAGCGTCAGTTACCGTTAACGCAGGTTTCAATTTTAACTAGCGTAAACTTACTACGCTAGTTCTACTATCTTCTTACGTTAGTTATCTAAACGCAAGATGGCCGCTAAGCGCAACTCACTTGGTGAGTTTATTTCTTTCTTTATCGAAATATATAGCATCCTAGTGGTGCGTATCACTTTTAAAGTATAAAAGAATGATGGCAGAACTGATCTACAAAATATTACGCTAGAATCACTTTGTTTGTGTTCGTTATTATGATTTAAACCTCTACCGTGTAACAAGGAGATTCTTTAATCTACAGAAACCTCTACCTGTTTCTTTACAGACAATGGTAGTACAAGCACGATAACCAAGTTCGGTATTCTAAACAAGTTATTTTAACCATTATTTTACCATCGTAACAATGTTAGTAATCTAAACAAGGCATAACGATCGTTTCAGCCTACTTATAATGTATTACGAGCTTTATTCTAAGTTGTAAGGAAGATATGTCTGAAAAGTATCCGACCTTAATTCTTCCTGAAAAAAGTAGTGAAGGTTGGAAGGCAACACTCCACACAGTGGTGGGGATATCTTTCATGCGCATGCCTGTTGGATATCATGACCTTCGCTTGCGTCAGCATTCGTTAGGCAGCCAGTGTCTATTGTCGTGTTGCTCTTTTTCGTTGCAACTTTAATTGTAACAAAATGACCGAACGTATGGAACAACTATATTACATCAAGTTTTGCTATAAACTTAGAGATAACCAAGTAGAAACAATATACTAGATTCATTAAGCTTTTGGCGACGATATCATGGAGAATACACAAATAAAAACAGTGGTAAAATCGGTTCAAAAATGACTGCACGTAGGTGGAGAGTTAACAAGCGTTCTGTAAGGTCAGCGACGAATACGTACCATAAAGATGAACAGTTATGAAGGAACACTATCTGAACGTTATCCGTGGCCTATATGACGCAGTTCAGGGTAAGAGACCAGACCTATGGGTTTTACAAAACTGGCACCTGTATTAGAAAAAGGGTCCGGTCCCTTCCTCGGACTTTATCTAATATTTCTAGACAAAGAACAGCATTCCTGTCGTGTGCCAAACTCCATATTTCCAGAAATGACCCATTTTGGATCCTGTAGTCAAATCTCCACTCGAAGATATCCACTTCGAATCCGAGTGAACATCATACACAACGCGATGGCGTCGTTGACAACAGTTCCAAAACAGGCATTCGAGACATGCTGCCAGCAGTGGCAGGATCTGAGGGTTGTGTATGTATAAGCTGGAGGGTTCTGTTTTGAAGGTGATTAGAAATTGAAAGTCATCAGGAATGTAGCTTTATTTTCATGGTCTATGGTCGGATACTTTTCAGATAGGCCTAATATGTTTTGCAACGATCTCGGCAGTTTAATGTAAATACTAGTTAATAATGCAGACCTTACTAACTTGTAGACGTACTATATACACCAAAGAAGCATAATAATTCTTAAGCCGAACGATTAATTTGCTCGTGGTAACATTTGGTCCTGGTTGTCGACTAACAGATTAGAAGCCGAGTCCCGTAAAAGATTTTTGTCTATTGACTAGTAAATGTGGTGTACCGTAGACTTAAAGCAAGAAAATTGGATGATTCGTAATTTAAACATATTTCATTTCATTTTAAATTCTCGAATTGGTATATTTATTAATGTTGGAAGAACACTTTTTTCCGGGCGCCCTATCCTTATACTTTTTCATTTCAGAAGTTTTTGAGGCAAAAACATTTGATCAACTGTGTTGCTCAACAGACAGTATTGCAGTTCGAGAATTTTCATAGGATATACGCTGAGAATTTTTAGTACACTGCAAAAAATAGTTGTGTTAATTCCATTCTTTTCGGTCCTAGGGCGACCACTACGTTTTTAATGTTAAATCAACATAACAAATGGTGTTGATTTCCGTGATTCAACCCAATGATTTGTTTTTGCCAATGCTGATTGGACACACCAGAGGGGGGAAATAATAGCACAACCAGTGTGTTGAATCGACGAAATTAATACTTTTATTGCCTTATCACAAAATGTAGTGGTCGCCCTGGGACACTGAAAAATGTTGAATCAACACCTCTGATTTTCGCTGTGTAGATGATATGTGCATCTTGGCAGAAGGTATACGCTAATGTGTAGGGTTAATCAGAGGGTATACGGCGTATACTTCCGTATATCCTCAACTATAGCCATGACAATCCCTGAGTTTAAGAACCACACAGCAGTTAAATTACACAACGCTACTCTTGCTTGTATATTTTACTGTTAATTGTTTTGTTTTGAAATTGCGTTGATTTTTCAACGTTTCAATTAACGTTACATGTAAGACATGTTTATTGTATCCCATTTCCCTCTTGAGAAGACATTCTCTCTCTTCTCCCTACCTCATTTTTAAAAACATAACATATGCCTAATGTAACCTATTTTTACCTACTTCTACGGTAGACTTACGTTATTTGCGTTTAGATTGTTAACGTACAGGGTATAACATAATTCGACCGACCAATTTGGAGAAATGACGGTACTGTACAGGACATAATAAGGAGCAAAACATAGTGACCGGGCTGGAATTTCCATCGCGTTTCGAAGCTACAGGATCCCGAAAGCGTGAGAAAATGAATTTTTGAGCTTCGTATTTCCAATACCGCTAACAATAGATTTGATGCGGCATGGTGTCGTCAAAGATCTGTTTATGCAAAACTACATATTTCAAAATTGTGCAACGGGTACGCAAGAGATTCCCCAAAGGAAGAAGAGGTTTCCAGAAATTATCTGAAGTATAGGTGGGTCCAAATAAGCATGAAATGAACCATCGCAGCAAGTAACAATTCGTTTCCAGCATGTCGATATCTTCTCAATATTTCATATGACAAACTATTTTTTATTAATATGCGTGGTTGCATAACAAACAGGGGTAAGGATAACATATTTTGAATAAATGTTTATTTGATACGAATGAGGAAGAATGCCATTAAACGGTTGGATAGCGGTCACTACATACAAATGTCATCTTTATTCAAATTGAAACTCATCTTATTCATGTTCATTTGGAACTTTCTTTAGTTCAGACATGTTCTGAGTATCTTCTACACGCTATAGGGACCTATTGCACAATTTTGTAATACGAAGCTTTGAAGTTCATTCTTCCTCGCTATCGAAAGCCGATACGCGGTGGAATTTCCACCCCGGTCAATAAGACTTTTATTTGCTTAGTTTTTCATGTACTTTTCTATCTTCAAGTTGTCGAATCGAATTCTATATATCGTAAGATGTGTGATATTAACGATTTGTGAAATATTAACTTCCAACAGATTAATCTTTGGACAGTGGACTTTGTTGACTGCTTTTTTTTTATGTGTGTAACGATTTACTGTGGAATCGCAAAGCTTATTTGATTTAGTATATAGCACAATGTGTAACAGTGTGTTCTTTTTGCTTTTGTATCTATGGCAACTAGTAAATACTAACATGTCGTTTTGATAGGATATAAATAATGTTATTAGCGAAGATGATGGTATTGTAGAAGTTGATTTACTACATATGACATATGGGTATGGAAAATATGATCCGAAATAAAGCTTTGAGTAATATGAAGCTGTCCAGTAGAAGTTATTAGGGTAGACCGGGGCTATTAGAGTATAGTAAAAAAAAAGTCGAAATTTCCCTAAACCGACGTACTTTAGAGTTGAAATAATTATGCCATAATCTACGTACATTATTATAGTACAACATATTAAAGAATAAAGAACCTGTTAAATCATGGAAATTCTGAAAACGAATTTAAAATAAAAATGGCAGAATTCGAGACTAGTATTAATCACGGGGCTATTTGGGTTGCTTAGGGGGGCTATTTGGGTCTTTCGCTGTATCAACATAACATTGTTTACATTAATCACATTAGCGCTCATGTATATTCTTAAATTATACCCTTTTCTATATAATTTGTACAAATATACAATTAATAAACATTTCCGCTCAACCCTGTTTGTTTGAAATAACTGCTGGTAGATTGTTGACGAATTCTTTTCTCATACGCTGACCTTTAAAAATAACAAATGGTGGGATGTATTGTCCAACTGCGTTGCAAGAGACTATCGCAATGACATTCTCGCCTCTTTCGACGCTAGTGAGAGCAACCACCTCTTCTTGGCAACCACCTTTCCTCTTCTTGGCAATGACCTTGCTTGGGTTGTTGTTAAGAGGAAACCCCGTTTCATGCACGTTGCATGTACCATGTACGCTTTGGTTTTGTGTTGACACTAATCGTCGAAGTAGCAGATTTCAACATTTGAAAAAAATCACTCACTGCTTCCTTATTAATGCCTTTAGCACGAGCTCTTGAAAGTCCCTCAGGTTTTCGTAATGATAAGCATGAAACTTGAAAAACAATCTTCACCAGCTAATCCTTTGTTCCTCCAATGATGAGTAATTTGATTTATTATTACATATCGATGCACAGCTTTACGAATCGTTTTAGGGGTGCAACCTAGTCTTTTCCCGTGCAAGTCAAAATTCGCAACACGAACTCTTCCTGCTGTTCTTCTGTCAGTACGGTGGGGTGTCCTATGGCTTTCGGTTTTGCACTTTGAACTAATTCATCATTATCACCCAAGGTTAGTCTCAACCTATCGACCTGCACTTTCCATTGCAGAGCTGCGAAGCTCCATGTAAACTCAAATCACCTTTTGTTACACTTTGGATGGCCTTCTCCATGTCTTCATTATTTCACTCGTTTTATTTATGTTCTGATTTGTATGTCCGTACCACCTAAAAAGAAAAGAAAATGCTTTGTTCTACATACATGCATCATGTGAGCTAAACCATAAATACACATCCTTTTCCTTTGCCAACGAACTTACAGCTGAAGGCAGGTTCAGCGTACCGGTGCGCATATTAAATGCGCAGTGACATTTTTTCTTACGTTTGACCCACATAGCCCCTTGACTCAAATAGCCCCTGTCTACCCTATATGAGACACCCTTACGAATCTGATACAAGTATTGTTCGATACGAGATCTCATATTGTATAAGACTGATTTTGCTTTAGTAGACGAGGTGTCTTAAACCTTTTCCATAGTTAATTGATAATGGCGTGTATGTCAATATATGCTTTCAGAAAGAGAGAATAATATTACTACATTTCCTTAATGATAGAAATAATAAAATGTTATTTTTCAAAGCTCAACCCAATGTATTTGCGAATGCTATTGGATAAAATATTTTGAAGGACATTTTATGTTCGAAATATGATTACCACCAGTTTAAGGTGGACGCAACACATAAAAAATATAATAAAAACTTTTTTAAGACATACTGTACTTTTCTTAAACAATTCATATTAAAAATTTAAAAAAATAATTTTGTTTATGCATGACTAAACAGAAAAGCACGTGGCGCGCTAATTAAAGAATTTATAAAGTGTTTTAGAGCGCTCTCCATACTTTTCTTTTCTTTAAAAAGTTTTTATTATTATTATTTTTACCCAAATCGTATTCTGCAACCAGCCAAATGCCATAGCGTTGCAGACTAGTATTTATGGCTATGTTAAAAATATATTAAAATACGTTTTTAAAATATATAAATACATTAAATACATAATATATTAAAGTAACAATTGAATATTGTATTGTCACCCGACTTATGTCACTGTGCTAATTTTCCTCTTTGTATGACATCGGGAAAAGAGCTAAATTGACGTTGCAGGATTTAAAGACACGAGGAACCATTGTGAAGTAAAGAAAATGATATTAAAACAATGTTAGTTGGTGTTTCGGACGTTTACTGTTGAAAAAATGTTTCATTTATCATTTAGTGCCTTGTACATATACGATTTTCTCATGTTCGCAGTTGTAAGTCTAACTTATATTATTATTATTATTGCATTATTTTGTCTAGCACTACATTAAATCTCCAAATGGTATTCTCATTTTGGATATTAATAATAATTTGTTTACATTCTTTCCTTTAGTTCACAATGGTTGGTCGTGTCCTCAACGCTAACTTAGTCATTTCTCGACGTCATACAATGATGAAATTTTGCACAGCGGCGTATGTCCAGTGACAATACAATATTCCATTGTTACTTTCATATATATATTTATATTTTTCAAAATCATATGTTTACAAAATGTGGACTTCTTTATCCTAAAATAAATACTAGCCTCCAACTATGTTGTGTTTGACTGGTTGCTTGCGTCACAAATCATAAGCTTGAAAAAATGTATCCGAACACCGAAATAACTAAAAAAAAAAATAATTAAGAAAAATAACTTTTTAAAGACATACTTTTCTTAAACAATTTGTACTAAATAATGTTGTTTATGCATAACTAAAAAGAAAAGTGTTTTGCGCGCCAATTCAAGAATTTCTAAAGTGACTGCAATATTATATGAAGAAAAATATGTCTAAAAAGTTTTATATATATATATATTTCTTCAACAATTCGCACTAAAAAGTAAAAAAATAATTTTATATACGCATGGTTAAGAAGAAAGGAATGGGCCGCGCACTCATATAATATTGCAGTCACTTTAGAAATTCTTGAATTGGCGCGCAAAACATTATATAAATATATATATATATATATATATATATATATATATATATATATATATCTTATTTAAACAACTGACTAGGTGGATTTCACCAATCTTTGTTAGACTTTAACAAATTGCTAAGTAGCTTTATGCGCTTTATAATGAATTATGTCCTTCAGTCAATTAAATTCTCCAACAAAGGTTTATGAAATGAACCAAATATGTTCCAATGCATATCATGTAATTACGTATTGAAACTGTAATTACGTACACTGTTAAAAATATTCAGCCACTTTTCTTTGAAAGTGTTGTGCAAAAGCTGCCGCTAAGGTTAAGAATCAAAATCAGATATCTTTGATTTGAATTTTGAATTTTAATTTTAGGCATCTGAGGCTCAGGTCGGAACAGGGGAGGGGAAAGGATTCAGGAAGTTGTCGATCTGTGTTCAATGTGCCATCCAGGCAATTGTCTGGTGTGACTGAGGAAAATCTCTGGAAAAACCTCAGTCAAGATGCTCGGCGGCTGGGATCGAACCCAGGATCTCTCGAATGCTACGCTAACGCTCTACCGTTCCACTTGACTAGCCTGGTCTACTGAAATAAAAGGTTCAGAAATATCATTAGTAAGTTCAAGTGTTGATTTTCGTTGCGGAACAAGGTGTTTTTCTCTATAAATTTTGTAGGCCAAATTATACGTTAAAATGAAATCAATCAAAGACTTATAGACAAATTAATGCTCGTAATATCAACAATACAAATAATCTAGGTGAAATGAAAGAAATAACAACGGCCATTTCTGTACTATAGTGAAACCTATTACAATTCAATAACTCTATTGCTATCCAATTTTTAAAACATACACTCGAAATGATATAGAACGGTCATAGCTCAAGAGAGAGAGCGCTAGCTTTAAGCACGGAAGGTTTGTGAGTTAGATGCAAGTGGGCGTTCGTTCGCAATGAGTTTGTTTCGGGGTTTCTTTCAGTCACGTCAGACAAATGCTGGGATGGTTCTATTTGTCTGAAATATAAATGAATGTTTTCCGGGGTCTTGCACCCTGCCCGTTGTTGTATTAGAAGAAATGCTATACACTAAGGTTTATTCACCTAGTCATTTAATCGAAACAAACTGTGGTTTCTAGGCAATACTCTTCAACGAATGGTTGAACATTTATTCGCTTGTTCTTGCATAATACGCAGAACGCAATAGATCACGATTTGAAGCAAGGAAATATATATATATATTTTTTTTACAAGTCAGAAGTTCTGTAAAACAGATAGTTTTCCGTGAATTCTGTCTTCTCATGGTGAAAATAAAAAGGCTCTGTAGTATGTAGGTTAGGCCGGGTGACGTTTCGTCCAAAGATATTTTGTCCACACGACATTTAGTCCAGGGATATTTAGTCCATAGATATTTCGTCCATTGACATTTCGTCCACAAGACATTTCGTCCAACGGTTTTTTCGTCCACAAGACATTTCGTCCAACAGAATTTTCGTCCACCAGACATTTCGTCCAATCGACTTTTGGTCCAACAGATTTTTCGCCCACAAGAAATTTCGTCCAATCGACTTTTCGTCCAACGGATTTTTCGTCCACAAGACATTTCGTCCAATCGACTTTTGGTCCAACGAATTTTTCGTCCACAAGACATTTCGACCAATCGACTTTTGGTCCAACGGATTTTTCGTCCACAAGAGATTTCGTCCAATGTAATTTTGGTCCAACGGATTTTTTGTCCACAGGACATTTCGTCCAGTCGACATTTAGTCCAAAGGATTTTTCGTCCAATCCATCAATCCACATACTACACTCTCATCCATATAAATTCACAGGCCAAACTACTGAAGCTACAAACACCAAATTTGGTATGAAGGTGTAGGACCATGAGTAGGTAAAGGGGAAAATCCGACATTTTGGAAAAGTCGCCATCTTGGATCCAAAATGGCCGCTAAACCCATTGTTGTATACAATAGAGCCTAAACGGCTGGGGCTATTGAATTGAAATTTGGAATGATGGTACATTATTGCTAGTAGGTATCGAAAATATTTTCAAATTTTGTAAAAGTCGACATCTTGGATCCAAAATGGCCGCCAACCCCATTGTTGTATAGAATAGAGAGCTTAAACTACTGGGGCTATTGGATTGAAATTTGGTATAGAGGTACATTATCAATAGTAGGTTAATATAATATTACACAATTTACCCAAAGACGACATCTTGTATCCAAAATGGCAGACTTAAAATTTCATTTTCCACAACCTTTGAGGTAGAAATACGAAATTTAACATAAAGCTTTATCATAACTAGTAGTTTAGGAAAATAATAAAATGTTTTGGGCAAGTCGCCATTTTGGATTCAAAATGGCCTCTCAAAAAATCATTTTCGACACCGTTTGAGCTAGAGAAATGAAATTTTATTTGAAGCTGTGTCTTCACTGTAAGTCATGACAATATAATCCAATGTTAAAAACGCCGCCATCTTGGATACAAAATGGCCGCCAAAACCATTGTTGTTTTGAATATACAGGCTAAACACCTGGGGGTATTGAAATGCAATTGGGTGTAAAGGTAGAATATCACCAGTAGGTTACGAAAATATTACGAGACGTGTTGAAAGACGCCATCTTGGATCCAAAATGTCTGCTCAACTCATTGTTATATAGAATACACAGCCTAAACTACTGGAGATATTAAAATGAAATTTCGTATAGAGGTACATTATCAACAGTAGGTTAACATAATATTACACAATTTACCCAAAGACGCCATCTTGTATCCAAAACGGCAGACTTAAAATTTCATTTTCCACAACCTTTGAGGTAGAAATACGAAATTTAACATAAAGCTTTATAATAACTAGTAGTTTAGGAAAATAATAAAATGTTTTGGGCAAGTCGCCATCTTGGATTCAAAATGGTCGCCCGAAAACTCATTTTCGACACCGTTTGAGCTAGAGAAATGAAATTTTATTTGAAGCTGTCTTCACGTGTAAGTCATAACAATATAATCAAGTGTTAAAAACGCCGCCATCTTGGATACAAAATGGTCGCCAAAACCATTGTTGTTTAGAATATACAGGCTAAACGACTGGGGTTATTGAAATGCAATTGGTTACAAAGGTAGAATGTCACCAGTAGGTTACGAAAATATTACGAAATATGTTGAAAGAAGCCATCTTGGAGCCAAAATGGCTGCTAAACCTATTGTTTTATAGAATACACAGCCTAAACTACAGGGGATATTGAAATGAAATTTCGTATAGAGGACATTATCAATAGTAGGACAACATAATATTACACAATTTACCCAAAGACGCCATATTGGATCCAAAATGGTGTACGTTAAAAATGCATTTTCCACACCGTTTGAGTTAGAGGCACGAAACTTGGTATGAAGGTGTATTATGACGAATAGTATAGGAAAATATTACCAAATGTTGAAAAGGTCACCATCATGAATCCAAAATGGCTGTAAATCCTATTGTTGTATAGAAAAGAGACTCTAAACCGTTGAAGCTACAGAGATGAAGTTTGGCATAAAGGTACATTATCGCTATTAGGTTAAGAAAATATTACATGATGTATCCAAAGACGCCAACATGAATCCAAAATCGCAGATCTAAAAATGCATTTTCGACACCGTTTGAGCTAGAGATACGAAATTTAGCATATATTTGCATTACGACGAGTATTTTAGGAAAATATTACAACATTTTAGAAACGTCGCCATATTGGATCCGAAATGACCGTCCAAAAATCGTTTTCGACATCGTTTGGACTAGAAAAATGAAATTTTATTTGAAGACGTACCTTCAAGATTACATGACAATATAATAAAAAGTTAAAAGTCGCCATTTTAATCGAAAATGGCTGCCCGGAAACCCATTTCCTAAATTATTAAGCCTAGACAAACGAAATTTGGTATGAAGGTGTACCATGAGGAGTAGGTTACAAAAATTGTAAAAAATACCTATGGGGGCCCAGTCCCCGTGGTGGGTGGTATAATTGTAATATGGAAGCGCAGACCGCCAGAGTGTCTGATTAAGATAAAGGGGGGCGAAGCTCCCCAAACCCTGATGTTGGGAGCGCAGCTTCCACGATTTGGTATGAAGGTGTAGGATCATAAGTAGGTAAAGCGAAAAATCCGACATTTTGAAAAAGTCGCCATCTTGAATCTAAAATGGCCGAAAAATCCATTGTTGTATAGAATACACAGTCTAAACGGCTGGGGCTATTGCAATAAAATTTGGTAAAAAGGTAGAATATTACCAGTAGATTACGAAAATATTACGAGATGTGTTCAAAGAACCCATCTTGGATCCAAAATGGCTTCCAAACTCATTGTTGTATAGAATACACAGCCTAAACCGCTGGGGCTACTGAAATAAAATTTGTCATGGTGGTAAAATATCGATAATAGGTTAACAAAATATTAAACAATGTATCTTAAGACGCCATCTTGAATCCAAAATGGCAGGATTTATAAATCCATTTCCAACAACGATTTAGCTAGAGATACGAAATTTAGCATAAAGGTGTATCATAATTATTAGTTTAGGAAATAATAAAAGTTTTGGGATAGTCGTCATCTTGGATTCAAAATGACCGCCCAAAAAGTCATTTTCGACACGGTTTGAGCTAGAGACATTAAATTTTATTTGAAGGTGTACCTTCACGAGTAAGTCACGACAATAATAAAACATTTAAAAAGTCGCCATCTTTAATTCAAAATGGCCGCCCGAAAACCCATTTTCTAAACTACTAAGGCTAGACAAACGAAATTTCGTATGAATGTGTACCATGACGAGTAGGTTACAAAAAATGGGGCAAACCTTCACTATGGAGGGCAGCCCCTGTGGGTTTGGTACGGATCGATATTAAGGGAAACAATAACCCGCAGAGTCTTGCTATGATAAAGAGGGCGCATCCCCCAAAACCCCCAAGTTGAGGGCGCAACTTTGACCGAGTAAAGTTAAAGTGAGGAGAAATTTCGATATGTTGCTGACAAAGGTTGAAGCACCTAACACAGAAGATTGAACATTATTTAAAATAAAGAACATTTGATACGAAACAGGTGAGTGATATACTGTAATTTAATAATTTCCAATCACGTGAAATAAATTATTTGGTGCTTTTTTTCAAGATTCTTGGCGATAACTGTAAATCCCGACATTTCTCAGATAGATTAGCGAATATACCAAAGAACTTTTCTAAAATATTTAAGTGTGTGCGACTGGTCTGATTCTTAGACATATAATGTCATTACTGGGATGTTCACATTACACAGAAACACTTTCTCTTCGGCAGTTTCCGCCCTCTTCACTCACTTTCAATCTAGCTGCGAAGAATTGGTACAGTAATACGGTATATTATTTCATTATGTCTGGATCTTCTACATCATTTTCCTCTCCCTTTTCTCTTCCTAGTTCTTCATTGGAGTAATTTAAATCTCTTTAATTTTTTTTCAAATATTTTTCTAATTTCTGGTTACCGTCCCAACAGGTTCCTCAACCGCCAGTATTTGTTTTTCCCCAGCTCAAGAACTGTTTTGTTTGATTTTCTTCCAGCTGTTTTTAGTAGTTTGTTACCTAACAATATTTGTGTTATATATTCGTACATTCTTCCTTAAGGTTTTATTTATATCTTTATATTCGATTCTAGTTATTGTATTTTCTCCCTTTCTATTTCCCTTTTTTGTTCACCAAAAGTTTTGTTTCTTCTGAGATTTTACTCTCCTTTGTCATGCTACTATTTCTTTTGTTTTCTCTCTTATTATCCCGGTCAGTACATTATTTCTGCAATTGACATCTTCTTAATATTATATCTCTTCCCGGGCGCTGACTGTGTTGATTAGTTCTGTACCGGATATCTGTTTGCTTTTCTCTAGTTTCTTTTTTCAATGTAAAACGACCACTTCCTCTGATAACCTTCTCTAATCTAGTGTTTATTTCACGCTCATGTCACTACCCAACGATCACTCGAGATTTCAAAACTGTTCAGAAGGTGCAAGTCTTGACCATTTTCCCTGTTATTTGATAGAATATAATCTATTTTGTTTCCAGCTCCATTTGAGCCTTGTTATGTTCATTTCATCTGAGTTTTTTTTTTTTTAAAAGTTGCACTCGAAATGAATCGTTTATTGGTTTCTGAAAACTTTATTAGTCTCTCTTCACTCTCCTCGTTCTTCTCTGTTGTCCTTTTTGTAAAATCCAAACTTTCTTACTTGCTTGTCACTGCTCCGCTTAGTCCCTACTTTTGCCTTGAAGTATCCCATCGCTAACTTATAATGGGATTTAAAATTATCCAAAATATTCTGTATATCCTCGACTTCTATTGCGAAGATTCCCATTCTCCAAGCAACTCAAACCTGCAAACCCTTCTGAGGACTTCTTGAGTACCCAAATTCAATTCGGTAGATTAAATATGATATATATGTATGATTGTTTGTTCGGTACAGGCTTCTAAACCGTTCAACTTACCCGCCCTAACCTCCCTTCGAAACTTTATTTTATATGGACCAGTCTAGTAACTGTTGACTGGCTCGTCACGCACCTCTCTTAGAGGTTGCCGAGAAATGTAATAGCATAATTTATGGTATAACTACTAAATATACTGTGGGTCCTCATATGCATATCGAAGGATCTATCTGTACCCAATTTTTCACGGTTGCTTATTAAGGGTAGTTATATAAATAATTAATCACAGCCATATTCAATCCACTACTGGATGAGGCCTCTCCCCGAAGGGAGGAGTTGGTCTACTGCTCCCACGCAGATCAGACGGGTTGGCAGAGCAGAGCCGATTCTCTCACTGTGATCGCCACTGTCTTTTATTCACAACAGCCCCCAATTGTCCTCACGATGCTGAGTCAACACC